>JARQST010000666.1:81844-109921 GCA_030142225.1 Pachycephus smyrnensis
TCCTTGCGCAGGGGCCATGCTAATCTTCTCTGTATCGTTCCAATTTTAGTATATGTACTGCCGAAGCAAGTACGATGGATCTGCTCTTGTCCTTCCATATGAAGTAACAGAAGGCTTGTAAGGCACTTTCGGGATAATGTTGATCGTGCGCCATCTGGCGGACAAACGTGAAACTAGCAGTTCAAAATAGAGAAGTGCTGTTTGTATTTCGATACAATTTTTCTGAGCAGAACTGGAATTGTCAAACAAAATGTGGAACGCTCATGAATTTGCGTGTCGTTCTTGCGGAGCAGCTATGGTAACCTTTATTGTATCATTCCAATTTTTATTTATGTACTGGGGAAACAAGTTGTTGTATAACCCTCCAAATTATTATATTTTTACAAATTTTCCATGAACGTGACCAACCTCTACCCCTAGCGCTTATTTCAGTTTTCCTATTTACGTCTCATAAGTCCTAAGACCCATTATCCTAGAAATATCCGTTAATCCTTGAAAACCACAACCAAATCATAAAACCTCAGAATAGGTCTTTCCTATCATATAACTGCCGTAATGTACAATTCCCAATACCAAAAGCATTTTCCCTCTCCACATTTTACAACCTCCTTAAAAACCACCCTCAACAAATCTTAAAGGGCAGTTAGACAGAAAGCAGCCAAGGTGTCTATCACTCATGTCAGTTAGGTCACGAATAGTGTCAGGAACATAGTAGTTCCCAACATGGATCATCAAGTTAATAAAAATATTAAAACCGTGATTCGTCGTCATACTTGGGAATCCAACAAAGTACGGGCACGTCGTATTATTGAATGGTTTATGTACAAAATAGGAAAAAAAATATTTGTTGGAAAAATAATGTTTGCACGCAATACCTTTAGGTACTGTTAAAATAATACTGTTAAAATAAAGTCTTAATTCTAGGTAGGTTTTATTTGAAATACTGTTTCAATTTTTTTTTGTTTTGAATAGTAAATCTTCTGACGATTATAATAAATCATAGAATAACAATTAGGGACTATCTTTACCGAAGCATAATACCGTAATAAAGTTGTGCGGAACAATAAAATGGATCATCTTTCATGCAAATGCCTTTTTGCTTTCAATTGCACCTTCCAAAAGCATCGAGTTTAAATATGAAAAAAGATAAAATCACGCATATCAGAAATTATAAAATGGAACGAAATAAATAGTGCGAAAATTTGAGGAGTTAATTCGTATAAACTATGTAATTGATGAGAAGATCGTTAAACAGCGATAAAATATGATAAAAGAGGAATAAGGGACTGGAATATGGCTGAGAGATTATCGACCTGTCATCGATTATGCTAACGGTCTCTTAATGGGGATACTTTATTATACTGTATTTCTATTATATTGTACTTTATTTTATTAAATTTATACAAGGTATTGATCAAGTAAAGTCTACCTAATTAAATTTTAAATAAAAAATAATTTTCAGGTAAAAAATGATTTGGTTCTGTGCCGTTTACTTTATCCTCAATCTAATGAGATACTCAATTGTCCAAGACGTCATATTTACTTGAGAAATAATTTCTTAAAAACAAAAAATTTCTAACATACTTCAGTAAGAATACAAAATTATTCGTAAAACTTTATCAAGTGTGGAAACATTTTTGAAATTCTGCTCTCAGGCTTGTCTATTGCATAGTTTCATTTTGGATAAAATAAGTCATGAAGCTAATTTTCCACTCTGTTTGTTAATTACTACTATCCTGTATACTAAGCAATAGTGAAAACAAATATTCCTTATTCACCTATGAAACTAGAAATGAAAATGAAAGTGAAAAAGCATTTCTCAGGATTAAAGCAGAATTCCTACCTCAAGTATAAGTAATGAGTATTTTGAAAATTACTTAGCAAATTTGATTCAGCAATATATACACGTGTTCGTATTCTGCCATTAGTCACAATGCCATGAATCCCCTATAGCTATATGTATAAAGGACATTGTCACGGCACAAACACACGTTTCTCAATATTGCAAGGCAATTCGTAGTGAGGCAATTTAGTTAGAAATGCATTTAAATCGGACAACAATAGTATTCCAATTAAAATAATGCCAGCTATCAATATGTATATTAATCCGACTAGCCAATATATACTCGATTAGTATCATTCACAGTTTGCATACGTTATGGATTTGATATGCGTCGCATCATACGTGTGATATAATCACCATAATTCAACCAAATATCACATGACATCACTCATCTCAATCGAACAATTTTCCCACTAAATATTCCCAGAGAATTGATCCAATAAACAATAGAATATTATTCATCATCACTGTGCATATACAAGGTTGAAGATTCCCCCAAAACGACGAACAATCAAGATATGAATATCCGGTTCCTGAAAGAAATGAAGTCACGTCCATTTCATCGTGATTTCATATCAGGAGACGTTAAAAAGTTCCAAAATTAAACTTGCTTATCGGTACGTCATTAAGAAATACTGGACAGACCAAAGATAAATTACGAATCTTTGCGTATAATCACGAGTGTTCACGAACGCATTTCCTTATCTATGATATAGGTATTACGTAAACAGTCTTTTAAATTATGACTGTCACCGTATGTTATTAATGAATTTAAACCAATTAAGTAATATCTATTCGTAGGCCAATTGTAATCGTTGGTCGATGAAGTAAAGGAAATGGTTGACAGTTCGCACTATGCCTAGATAAATGAATGAGGAAAATAAAGGAAAGACAAAGGAATAACAATGGACGCAATCAATCCACGTGATACGGCAGCGCGGAAAATTCAATTTTCTATTTCGATTTAATTAGGTGATACGTAAGCGCGCACGCGTGCAGTCAGTTTTACGCATGTAGGTCGACGTAGAAAAATCGAAAAAAACCTAATACGCAATAGCATAGCTACGATACCCACATTAATTTTTCAGAAGACCATTTTCTACCTTGAATAATCAATAAGACGTACTACCACTCTTTCCCTGGGACCCCTTCAAGACAATTTATATTCCGAAATGCAATCTTTTGGAACGTGAATCATTCCGGAAAACAACTTATCTTTATAGCACGAAATACAAGATACTTTTTTTAGAAACGCTTGTTTATGTAATAGTGATTACATCGGTATGAATGTACACTATTTAATATCTCTAATGCGCGATTGGTGACTTAGAAAATCCTAATATTTTTCTAATCATCCTAAAACGAATCTAATTACCTCTTATTACTGGCGTAGATTGTAGCATTGCTAAGATTTGGTTAATAATACTTGGCGGGAAAGTTCAAATAATAGTAGAGAAATGATCCGGCACGCTTGTGATTTTACGAGCATATCAAAAGTTATACAAAGTAGTTATATTAGTAATTATATTACTAATGACCAGCGGAACTGTCTTATTCCGGACAATTAAACATATGCTTGTCCTTTATCTTTTGTCGAGTTGTCGTAAAGATCCTTTCTTGGAGATTTATTATAACTTTAAACGGGATAGAGTATATATGCGTACAGATATATCTATATAGAAATAATGAAGAAATATGCTTTTGAATTTTGAATTGTTGTCATTGTTATTAAAATTTATTGCTGCGTACACACTGATTACTGCTTTATTAATGGCAGCTATACTATTTTCTATGTGTGTATATATTATGTAAATTCCATGTAAGAATGCTTTACAAATATGGATCATGAATTTAACGTGATGGGTTCTAAGAAAAATTTGCATAAAAAAATTATTCAGGCCTTCACTGTATTAACGGTAACGAAGTATAATTTCTTACAGATGTACCTATATCTATTTGTGGAAAGTTGATTCGACTTATTGATAACTTGTAATGATAATAAGAAAAAGATCAACTTGGAAGCTATAATTCATGTATTGAAGTATTTATGAATTCAATACGAATAACGTGTCTCAAAATATTATATATTAATCGTCCTATTCCATTATTAATTTCTGAAAATATTTTATCACTATCCCATATCTACTCATCCTTTCATTCAAATATCAATTAATTTATTTATTTAACGGCGCACCTTTTTCAGGCAATCCGGTAGCTCTTAATTACTTTCAAATTAGCTTTGTTAATAATGATTTTATTCTTACAACTTTGAACCCGAGAACCCTGTAGAAATTTACCAGAAACGAAAAGAAGCACGCAGACCAGCTACAGAGCGTTTCTAAAAGTACTTTTTCAATTACAGAATATCTGACTCTTTTTCAATTAAAATGAAGAGTCGTCAGAGCGTAATCGTGAAAGCTATATATTTCGAGCAATCGTTATAAACCGAAAAATGAATTTTGTCTACCCCTGTCAGGCAAATTGCATTCGTTCGAGGGCCGACGCAATTTCCTTGGATTTGCCGGTATAGAAAGGTTCGACTGAAAATCGCGAAATTTAATAACCGGCGAAAATATTGCGAGGCTTCCTGTTTCTTTCTGAGGTACCGCCATCTTTACTTTCATATAATTTCGCTTCGTCAAGGTACGAACCACTTATTTTCAGCAGCGATTTTCAATCAGCGCGATGTACAGCCACCTATCGGTCCACTGCCAATTTTTTGCAAACGTTCAAATCCGCGTTTTTACTCTCGCCAACGCTTTTCCATGCTTGCTTGTTCCAACTGATATTTGCACAAAAATACTCGACGATCGCCGTTCTCTGTTCGATACGCGAGTACAATTGTCGTTGGTTTACAGGTGTTGTTATGTTTGCAGAAACTGGCAAAAATCAAATATCCATAATACACGTGAAAACAGAGAGAATTATAAATTTTTTTACATTGTCGAAAGAAATCCCAAGAGAAAAAATTGATTTAGGTTATATTAGTCAATTACGAAGATGAACAGTAAAGTTATAGAAAATTTGCGAGATATATTAAACATTCTTTCGGTAATTGCGACAAATTCAAATTTGAAAATGTGTTTTACATTAAATTATTTCGTATCACGCACTCTTATACTTAACGGTTGTTTACGTTACGCAGTTGGCAATTTACTTAGAGGTCCATATTTAATATTCATTTGAAAGTGAAATTGGCGGATATTATTAATATTCTTCGGTAGCTTGAAAAGGAAAAGAGAAGTCTAAAAAAATTCATACAATTTTATTCTTTCAATCACGTAGTTCTCCCTGCAGATTTTTTATCGACTCCTACTCGATTTACTCTACTTAATAACATTGATAATTCCGTTCCCAGGAAGAATTGCAAGGGCGATAATTCTGCTGTTATAAAAATTGTTTGATTAACTGAAAATAAGAATAAATAATCTCTTCCATGGGTAATTACTGTAAAAATTGTTGAAGTTTATTTCAAGTTCCTTCTCATGATTATACTATCCTAATTCAGAATTTAATTGGATCATTAACTCGCGACTATATTGTGCAATTTGGTAATTAGTACAGTCGACAAATGCCATTAGCAAGAATTCTCATTTAGCATACAGTGGTGATCAGTATTTGCTAGGCTATCATTAAAACTTATATGTACACACAATAATTTTAATTTTTTCTAATCATCTGCCGCGATCTTCTGTAATTATATTTATACATACACAGAATGGATTTATCCACGTAGACACTAACGTTTTCGTAATTTGCATCATGGCAAAAAATTCGGTTCGCCCTACGTACAATTACTACTTTACTGCATGTCCCTCTTAGGCTAATTCAATAAGTATGATTATGGGGGAAATAAGTTAAACGTGATTACTGCCTTAATCAGGGCTGATAGCTAAAAATTAAGAGGTATAATATATAATTACGAACGTGGAAGATGTAAATGTTATAACGGAGATATACCGAGTGTAGTTTTCCAATTTTTAAACAATTTCGTAATTTTTAAAATATTTTATTTAATTTTTGTATTAATTGCATCATAATCCACGTGCAGATATGCTTATGTCCAGTGAAAGTTTACCGTATATAATTTAATCTCTTTATAATGACTTACTGTGATGTAAATAAGTGGATAAAATGTCTGACAAAACTATTATCACTTACGTCAATTTTTGTTTGATTCATTCAAGTCAAATTTGTATTCGAATGAAATTCTGAAGAAAATTAAAATGTGAATATTAATTCGAAGTGCAATTAAACGTACGACTATCGTTCCGTAAAAAAATGTACAGTGACCTTTAAAATAATATTTTTCAGCCCGATAATTTTTCGCTAATTCTTTTCGCACAAGCTGAGAATAATTCAGACAATTGCAAATATTGAAAAAGTTTGACAAGCACCTTTTCTAAACTAGTCATTTAAGACAATTCTTGCTAATTCTTATCCAATCTCACGTATGGCCTCACGTACAAGATTTCGCAACATTATACGACATTCATATTGTTATTGTTCTCCCTCACAAAGCATATTAAATTGAAACACATTATTAATGGACAAGCATTTAATTACATGCAAATATGCCAAATTAAATTCAACAAATGAAATATTATTTAAAAAATAACAATAACCGTAAAGCCCAATATTATTTTTTTTCTATTAATTTACATTTGTAATTTAATCCAGCCATACCCACACGAAACTTTTAATAATCATTATTGATTTTAATTTTTGCAAATTGCTAATAAATACATACCTATTATCTATCAAGAGTCAGTACGAACTATCAAATAATACGGAGTGATAAAATGTGCGCGATACGTTAATAATAAAAACAAACCAATCACACCGTTCCGTTTCACTGTCAAACTGATACTGCGAATAAAAATAATAACTGCGCTAATTTACCCGCGAATCTCATCAATGAGACGTTCATCGGATATTCATGAAACAACAATGCCGAAAGTTCATTTCGATTAGAACAACGAACTCATGTAATGACGTCGTATACCTGTGAGCGCATATTATTCGCGATTAATTAAGTATCGAAACACGGTTGGCCTAATAGCTTGTAATTATTTAGGTCGCGTACTTACGTCGCCGATAATAAGAAGTGGCGCGTGTCCTGCGCGTACGATTTCACCAAACCTGGGTTAAGAAAATTAAAATGCGGTAACACGAACGAAGTTTCGCGCCGCGAATTCCTCTTAGCGTTTTCAAGTAACGACGACTTTACCCGAACATCCCATGGAACCTAGTGTATACACGTATACGTTGTTTCAGATTTATCGTCTAAGAAGAAACAATCAAGATTCAAAATGAATCGAAAAAATCGGTATATTCAAATACACGGTATAATCATTAAAAAAAATGTCATTATCAATCATACAATTGATAGATGTAACTGGAAATAAATAAAAAACAAAAAACAATAATTAATAAAATATACAAATCATTGAATTACGCAATTCTATTTTTGCCTTATTTTTATAAAAAAACTTGAAATTGATTAAATTCAATGATCATGATTCAGTGTTAATTTGCTCATCTAAAGGAGACCCTGGATTAAAGGTTTCGCCGTGACAGCTCAATGGTTCGTTACTTTTTATTCAAGTGTCTTCTTTGCAGATAAAATAATACACTGCCCTAATTACGCAATAGCGACGACGAATTTCGTAAAATTGTAGATCCTGATCGTTTGACGAAGGACACGAATGATAAGGACACGAATGATAACGAACACGCAATAAAATACGGATACGTACAAGAGTTAACGAAATGTTTATCCCTCGTTATTTTCCGGCAGAAGCTACGTCAGCCGAAGGACTTTTTAAAACAACTCGGCTTTCCCGCCGGAATTTACGCCGATTGCATAGTTTTAACGAGCGCCTGTCGACAAAGTTCAAACTCAATCATATGATATTCGTTTATGAGAGTCAATCAAATATTAACAACGAGAATCCCATCCATGCACACGTAACGTCTACGATTACGCTTGTGCTAATTAACTCTGCTTTGATATGGCACATACGTATGGCGATTACGTCACGTTTGATTACCGGTGAAAGTTTACGTGAAACGGTAAAACCTTTCCTGTGGACGTTGCGAAGCTTCGATATACCACTTAAAGGGATACCATTTAAATTTGTTATTGTTACATTGTAAAGGACTATGCGATTCTCCCAAATTCCACGTATCTCTCGAAAATACAGAAAGAAAAGTTTAACGCATTAATGCCAAAGTAAGTTAACCTCTCTGAGTGAATTAGAGGAGTTTTCAGCAACACGACACACGCCTGTGTCGCTACTGAAATTTTACCAGTATAATTACAGGAACGTTGTTTCAGTCAATTAATTCAGATTGTTGAGTTACGGTACGATCTGAGTTACACCTTTAAATCGGATTAAATGATTATCAAAAAAAAATACATGCGTCAAACATCAAACACAAATTCGAACAAGGAAAAGAGATTTTTATATAAATTTCTCCATTTTCTATTCTTTTTGGTTTTTAATATCTATCCCGACTTACAATTAGTCATAAATTAAGTTATGGGTCTACGATACCTCTTACGGTAAGAAATCGAATGTCCCGAGTCACACACGTGTCATGTTTGTCGTACAAAATTTTGCACATATAGTACAGCTTAAAATTGTTTCACAGTGAAATCAAATGCCAAGATCGTATAATCAACGGAATCAACTTAATTGACTCGTTATAAAGTACTCTTTAATGAATAGTGTGCCTGATAGTAAACATTTGTTACTTAGTTAAAATAGTTTAATTAACTGATTCGGTGGATTAGTCGAACATCTTGATTCGCTTGCAGTATCTTCGTACATCCGCTAACTCTCGTTAAGCTTTCCCCCAAGAGGAGTATACCGACGTGAATAGCTTTTTTGCATTTCTTCCTATACATTCCGATACTTTTTTTCCCCTTTAAAAATGGCACGTATTGCGAAAAATATTACGTGTGCAAACGTTACACTGTAAAACAAGTTTTCGGTGTTAAATCGCATGATCGTGGACTTTTTGTCAGTGTTGTCTATTATAGTGTCAATCGCAACGCTATTTTCAGAAAGAAAATAACACTGGCTAAATTGTTGAAATATCTGTCGGCGAAAGAAAGTCAAGGTCAATCCAAAATCGATATTTGAAAGTGTCAAATTGACGCGCGCTAGTGTAAAAATGCACCGCGCTAGTGTCACGTAGCATGCAGCGCCATTATTGCCTGTCCGGCGTCTTATAGATCGCAATTAAAACCCTCGATTTAGACTGAAATGAGTGTGGACATATACACACACCACTTCAGTGTTAATTTTAACTCCGGAATTTGTACAGTATATCCATGATTTCATGTAAGTGTAAACATACGAAGTAATTCCAATCATGGGTTTATATATTTTGTTTAGAATCGACTTATTCTTCTAATAATAGCTTTTTTATAACCTGAGGCTTACCTAGACGAACTTTTCCTCACGTGACATACTCATTTTCTGGTTAACTGTCGAGGCTCAATATCCCTGTCGCATGGAATTGACATCGATTGTCCTCTTCCCTCATTTGTGTGACACTCGATACCCTATTGATTGCCGAATTCTTCAAGGCTTGGATAGATGAGAGCGAAAAGGTAAATATCATCGTCTTTGTTGATTGTCAGTTTCAATTACGGTAACTCGTTAAATCCATTTAATAGAAATTTTATCAGGTTTACCTTACATCTGACTAGGGCGGGATTTGAAAATATCATGGCGTCTCTTATTTTAAGAAGCTTGGCATGGATCAAAGGTGTCTGATTTCCATGACAAAGAGCTGCTTCCTATTAGTGTCCGTATTGAAGATAATTGAAAACAAAGAATAGACTATAAGACTTGTTTTTCGAAACCTTTACGTACTCCTGATTTTGTTTGAGAAAATTCAGACAGCAGAAATTGAATTTCTACTCGCTATTTGATCAAAGTTTGTTACCTATGACGGCCACCAGATGGCTGTCGCGGACTGTTTTTGATTACCAGCGTTTCCCGCATCCAAAATCCAACCAGCATAGCTATAGTAAGGTTTGAATCGATTGCATTGTAATTTTCGTTCTTTTTTTTTCAATATAAAGAGACGCCATTACGAGCAGATATTAATTCCGGTTCTAGTGTGGCTATCTCTAGAGAAGATGCGAGTAGATAACAAATCTGTCTTCTAGTCCGGACTTCATAGTTTAATTAAATTATAAAAGGTATTTTCTTTTATATTTTTTTCTCTACAATTTATGTAATTCTTCTATATATATCTTTTTAATATACTTTCTGTTACTTTTACATAAGTGTTTATGGAAAATCCGCCTGTCCATCTGACAATTCTCTACCTTGGACTCGCTTTCATAATGAAGTCAAAATATGATACAAAAAGGGCTGTGCCGCAGGACCTTATTAGAAAATCTGATCGTGGTCATATGGAAGGTGTCCATTACATATGTAGTCAGGGCCATATTTGATCAGATTGCTTTGCCGATGCGCGAAAGGGCAATAAGACAAAATTGACAGTATCCCTTTGACAGTAGAAATTGAATTTCTACTTGAAGTGTTGGTTCTGAGCTTGGACCACGAGTAAGTAGTATATATTAAAGACTTTATCTAACGATAGCTGGTACATGTAGTTAACGCCATGTTCGATAGATCTATCTATAGATTTTAAGCGATAGTCTAATTGTGAATAAAGTATCGATGAGTTTAACCGAATGAAAAAAGAAAACTGAGTTGGTTCTAAATATAGCACCTGTAATACAAGTGCACGAGTTGATATAAAATCATCGTTAATTTTTTTTCGCAGAATAATATCGTGTATCTTGCGAGATTTATTGAATAAATAATATATAATTTTCAAAAGGTAAATTACACAAGTCAATCACGCGTTGTCCAATTGATCATTGCCAAAATCCTGTTTACACACGACAACCTAATTAGTATAACTCACGAAATGTTATATACTTCTGTTCTCCTTTTTTTTAAATATATTTCTAATATCCCATAAAACGCTACCTTTTCTCCAATTCATTTAACTCACTGCTCTATCAAACGGAATAATCTTATCAGGCGATACGTGCGCCATCTACTACAACGCGATCCTTCTCCCGACTACCATATATAATTGCCAACAACTTTTATTCATTTCCTTACTTTACATCGTTTCGCGTCGCAGACAAGTTCGCGAGGAAGTTTATTCAAGTCGCGAATTTTCATGTAAAAGCGACACTCACTCCTCGTGACTTTTTACGTTGAACTCGCGACTCTGACCGCGCAGCCGATTATTATAGCGGGCGACTCGCATGCGTGGCTGTACAATGGCAGACGCCGGGCGTCGCGCACTCGTCGCCAATGTTTCCTATCACGGCCGTTACGAAAGGGTGCGACAAGGAGACGGCCAAGATAGTGAAAAAGTAAATAGTCGAAGAAGCCACCATGCACGGATATTCTCGAGCGGCCTCTCGCATCTCGACGGTTCGGCGGCTTGGAGGCAACTGGGATCCCGACGCCGACGACGCCTCGACACTTCGACGCCTCGTAATACTCGTAGCACGAGGCGCAGACGCTCAAAATAATCATTCCGACTTCCGGATCACCCGTTTCTTACTTTGACATTATTTATACCGACATTCTTACTCTTCGTCAAGTACCTTCAAAGACTCACGGTTTTTTCATTTAACCCCCAGCTATCTGGTCTTGAAAGATTTCTATATCCATTGAGATGTCTTCAAGCAACAGACGCATCTCTGAATACATCATTTGTAACTTTATAAAAGAACTTATTCAATGGACTTATTCAAAAGGACCGTTTTCGATTGTGCTGCTTGTCCTTGGTTCCATATTCTTTCACTTTCAGGTATCATTTTTGTAGTCAGTCGGATCAATTGAACTGTTCGCAATTGTAATTAAATGTCAGTATATCCGAACTGCTAATCCTCGAGATATCTTATTCGACAAGATTTATCGACCAACAAGGAATAAGAGATTTTAATTAACTTTGAAATTATCCTTTACTTGTTTTGATGCTTTCGAGGACCTCTGTCGTTTCCTGGACACTATCTTATCATCGAATCGATTTCAAACTTTGGAGACGTCATATCGATGTTATAATCAATGGTAATGGCCGCCTTTATAATCTGCAATCAATCGGTTATCCATATGGTTGGGACAACAAAGATTTCTTTTAAAATCCAAGGGAATGGTAATGTTGAAGATTTTCTTCTTTCTGACACAGACGAATTATTAATTTTTTTCCATAAAACACTTGCGGGTATCTAAAGAATTTTGTAAGCCGCTTGTTTCTTTCGCTCTTCTTAGGTCGGGGGTCAGGTGGTGGCGAGAAGGAGGGAAAGAAAATAAATTAAAACGGCAATTTACTTGGAGAACAAAGGGCAAGTTTTGCGAATGTCCACCCTCAAGCATTGGACTCATTCGCAGCCTCAAGCATTGAGTCATCCTTGTGAAATTAGAATGACTTTTGCGTAAACGAGAAAGAGAAATTTTCTCCAGTCTAATTAACAAAAGAACTTTACCTTGTCGTAATTCCGTATTATGTATCTTCGTCTGATCAATAAACATATATTTACATATCTCCAGCATCTCGAATCTCTGAAAAACACTGACAGAGCGTAAATGGACCACAGCCTGTAAAACTTTTCTATAAATGATGACCGTATTAGATTTCGAAATCCATTATCCTTCTCGAACGTATCTCGTTTACCTTTCGAAGTGGGAAGTCAACAAAAAAAAAAGAAACAGAACTTAGGATAAAACATTAAGGATCCTGACCACCGCGCAACAGGAGCTTTCACGGTTGGCTTCTATGAAATTTAATCATAATTTCGCCTAACAATCTTGGCTGGCGCGATGAGAATAAAAAATTCAGACGCTCCCATTAATGGGGATAACGAAAGTTCATTGATTTGCCTCATTGCGAGTTAAAGTGAATATAAGTTAAAATTAATTAAGAAACACTTTCCTCGCTGAAAAATAAAACAGCGTTTCTTCGCTTCACCTGCCTTGTAATCCACAACTTCCTTAAGCCCTTCGAGATTACAACCCTCCAGCTTCATTTGGGCACTCTTATCATCCGATAATTAAATTAACCGCCATCATCTTTTCAGCAAAAGATTATCAACTCTTGTCGTACTATACACTTGGTTGAATTTTAATTCAAGATAATAAACTTGTGCGCATTTCTCTGGGGTGTTTGGTAAATAAAATTTCCTTTGTCTTTCTCGCGCAAAAGTTAGACGGATAAATTATTCTCGTTACGGTACGCACGTTATAATGTTTTTCGCATCGTGAAATACATTGAGATAACACGAAACGAACAGCTCTAATCTGAATTATGAAAAAGCAATCTATTTTTCCGAAGTTTATGCAGTTAAACAAATTTTTTTCCTCTAAAATATCGATACCAAATGATTTTCTATAAGCATACCTTTGCATGAGTTGCAAATGGATTTAAATACACGCCTGCTGCGGATAACCATATCCACGATATATTTAGTATTTTCGAACATTGTCTTTTACTTGCGTAATAATTTTTCCGTGTCACTGCAGCAATTATAACAAAAAAGATAATTAATACGCGATATTGAAATTTTATTGTATAATACGTAACACAGAAAACCTAAGTAATTAGACTTTTTTATGAGACCTCGCTTATACATATGACTTTGTAGTGTCTTTATATTACATAACGTATCATTTGACGTATAAGAAAATAAAAGGAAATTGATCAGTACAAAAGTTACAAAAGAGATCCTGTTAGCTTATAGGTTTGACTTTAACAAAGTATCTCTTTCTCCTTAAAAATTGAAATTTATTTTTATCATTGCGAACATCTGAATTCGTCAAGCATACACCGGGTAAATATCGTGTACGATAAAATCAATAGAGTAAGCTATATAGATAATAAAATATAAATATAAAATATAAATATAAAATATCTTCTTTCTTATCATCTCTGTATTATTAACCAAACAATCGGTACAGGGTTGCTGTATTGATGGATAATAATATATACTTGATTACCAAGGATCTCACCTTGCGACAACAGCAATGTTATATTATAGGGAAACTCAATATCAGCATTAAAACCTCCACTTCCTGCAGATGCCGCTAATCGATGAGAAATCAATTACATATGTATAACCTCGTGACATCAATTGAATTATATTAAATAAGAAAGAGCTACGTGCAAATGTCCATAATTATGATAACCGAAAAACTTTCCCAAGCGTTTACAAAGTTATGGTAAGTAGTTTATTTCTCTTTTGCCCAGTACTATCTTTTTTTTTCAATATCATCAAATCAAGAAACGCGGTACAGTCTCGTCCAAGTACAAGACGAGAGACTGTTACGTAGCATTAACTTTAACGTATATAAAGGAAGGTAGGGTGAGACAAGCCCCTTAAGTATATAATGCTGTCAGAGAAATTCCGAAAATATATCACGATGCCCCACCCAGCTACAAAAAATTACATTAATCATGTACGATCAGTATAAGATTTTGGACATATATTGATTTTATACTGATCGTATGTGAATCGTGTATGAGAATAATTATTAATGAAAGCGTTTATGATATCTATCACGACACATACAAATAAAAATAAAAGAAATTGTTGTTATTGAATATACTAATTGATTCAATAAAAATTATCATGTTTGGGATAAAGTGACTACCGTTCTTTTTTAGGAATTGCACATTTCTTGTATTATTCTCAAATACGATTCATGTAGAATCAGTATAAAATCAATATATGGTCAAAATCTTACACTGATCATTTATGATTCACATATTTTTTTTTTATCTGGGCATTTTCATTAATTTTATGGATACCCATGTTGCTCCACCAGGCCCGTCTTACCCCACCTAACCTCTGTATCAAGTATGTATGAGGGTTGATGAAAATATAGTCGTTTGGTATTGTCATTTTTATCAATAATAGGATAAAGGAGTCCCTAGTGATTAACTGGGTTCATAACCTACGTCATATCCTACTGAAATAGAACGTATTTTCTCGCGGTAAAATACTCATATTTACATACTCATATTTTTATGACATTGAGGTAAACATTTTTGTGGCATTGTTTATCCTATACTTTTTAAAATTAAATGGCTTTTCAGCGTTTTGTGGAAACCTTCGAAAACGGTATTTATAGAGCTTTACCACCCCCTTAATTTGGGTATCGATATACCATATCGATATACCATATCGATATACCATATTACAAATGACTATTACTGTTGAATAAACTCGGTGAATTTAACTGATATTCATACAATATTGTCGCACTAAGAAAAATGGTGTTTAGCTGTATATTATGGAATACCATAGTCTATCGTAATGACCCAGAAATATATTAATTTATGCATTAAGTATAACTATTAATGTTCATCGGTATATGAATTATTGCCATAATCTTCATGTACCTTCACTGCCATACAAATTCAGGGTTCAATACTCAGATATCGTGTTCTTTGTGCCCGAAATTGAAACCTCATTTTTCACCGTGCGACCGTGTAAACACTCACTCATTCCATTTCGCTAAAGAATCGAGATTTACACGTATATATTAAAAAGTATGCAAGCAAAAAAAAAGTTAATTATGATGGCTGACCGCGTTTTCATTTATTTCGATTACGTAACCCAAATAAAGTGCTAAAATGCATGTTGCACTAAAATTCCATAAGACATCTAGAGGATAATACAAGTCACATAAATGTCCTAGGATTTTTGTGCTGTATGAAAATGAACTAACAATTGATGTTTTACGAAGACCAATATTGATTAATTGTATACGGACGTATTACGAAGCAAAGGTAATGCGAAAAAAGTGAAATTCAAGATTGATGGGGATGAAAACCCGTCTTTATCGCGACTACTTTTTCATGTCTGTATTATTGAAATTTGCATTTATATATATTCCTGGGTAGAATTGCCGAGTGTCAAGGTAGACGCTAGGTAGGAAACTGTCTAGGCTCCAGGTCGGTTTGTAACGGTCGAAACGTCTAGCCCCTATTATAAGCGGATTGCGTAGACGCTACACAGTCGTCCTCCATTTTACCAAGACAATTCAGTGGGTCCTAGCCAGGGTCCTAGCCACCTAGACGCGCTAAGATAAGCCTGGCAGGGGCCTAGCAGTTATCCAGGTGTATTAGGGGAAATTTCTTAGCCGGGTTGTAACGTATACATCATTATAATTCATGCCGCCAGAGTACAACTTCGCTTATATGTGAATAACCTTTCTCTATAGAAACAACAACAACAAGTAAGCACGCGCACAATTTGCGCACTCCCCAAGCCATCTCGCCCACAACTTAAGAGTATATAAAGAGCACCGAATTTCGACTCGGGACATTCAGCCATTAGCGACTAGCTAGCTTACAGCAAGTATAAACGAGCAAACCATGTCGGGCACGGTGGCAAACCGCGTGGAGGAAGTTGGCAATCCAACCCTTTCTCAAAAAATCTGTGCCTTCACGTTGGAACGTCACAGTGTCGCATTATCGTCACTTGCGCCGCTTCCTTCGTTACATGCCGCTAAATCGTTAATTAATTTCTTTCTCTTTTTCTTTATAAATATCGTTAAGTCAACCCATTGGCTGTATTTTATACTTTTAGATATTGTTCATTGATACGATTTCGATTATATTTAGCATGACCACCTTTCGACCATGTTCTGGAATCCAGATATTGTTCTTTGCTGCGACTCTGCTCTTAATCGAAAATTATCCGCTCTATTCAAATTCAACTAACACTACGTTCTCTTTACAACGCAACTAATAGTATCTGATAGGTCTTGTACATTTCTCTCTTGATGATTTTCGAAATATCGGAATTATAAGATCAACCAAATTTTTTCGGATTGTCGCTTTAACTTCCTTTTACCATAAAAAAAGAATAAATCCACAGGTTTTACCATAAAAAAAAGAATAAAATGACATACAACACCGTATATTGCATTAACATGGAGAATCTCCGTGAAAAGTATAAATAAAATGGTAGCAAACGATTCATATTTCATATAGGCACTAAAACTTTATCTTCATTCAAATCAGTTTTGGTTGGATTAAAACTCGGACGCTCTCGTCGCGACGCCATTACCTCCCACTAAATAAAAGATCCTCTCAATATTTCATACCATCTCATACTGCACTATTCAGATTACAACATCGCGATTTAAAATTCTGCATTTTCATAAAATATTTCAGCCGTATTAAAAAAACATCATCAACGCAATGCAGATTTTCATTCGATTTACCTCATTCGAAAATGCAGCATCAATCCGTATATCGCAGTAACGTCATCAAAAAAACAGCGCAGGTCTTCTGAGAAGCAATAATGACAAGACAAGATTAATTCCCCGTATCAAATTCACAAAATTCAACGAACATTTACACATCGACGAATTTCCACGCTTCGGTGCGTACCGAACCTAAAGGTAAGAAGACCTACAGGCAAACACACACAGTTGTATTTCTACAAACTTCTTATTGATCGGATTAGCGTCGTCCTAGTGACGCACTGGCAAAGGAAAGTGATACGACGTACAAGAACGACAACACAAAATAATAATAACAAGAAGAAAAATAATACCGTTAACCTTATTCCACCTTACACGCGACTAAATTTACAAAGCATCCCAAAATCCTTCTGAAAAATCTGTCAGGAGCATCCGCCCAGATGATTACAACAAGAAGTGCCTTGCCTACCTTATCTAACCAAACCAATCGAAATCGAACCTACAGAGGACCTGAAATGAAACGTCAAGCCGGCTTGCCGGTGCGTTAAACCGCAATTTGCGGTTCGTAAATCGGCTCCGTCCCGACGCCCAAAGGTTGAGCTTTAATGAGCTTTGACGTCGACATTCAAATAACAAGGCTCTGACGTGATAGCGTTGCAAAGCGTAAATAAGAACGAACTGAAGGGTGTGGCGGTGAGATGGCACCGAGGGGTGGAGGGTGGGTGGGATGTACGACAAGTGGCTCTATCTTGGGATCACTTCCTGTCGCTGCTACTCCTAATTAGAGCGAGGCGCTTATTCTCGAACAAACAAACAGCGGAAACCGATCGATCGTAACTATGTCGAATTACGGCGAACGGAGTATTGACTTTCTCAAATAAGGATGATAAATTATGGAATTGTATTCGCTATGTGCAGATGGATAAGTGGCGCCGACTGTCGGCTGTCGTGACTTTTTGGTAGGCCTCGTGGCATTGTTATTTATAGCTGCATGATAGTTCTCAAATTATTGAACGGTACTTCGATTTTGTAGCCGTTTCAGAATTTCAATTAACCCATTTGCATCATGACTCTACTTAAGTTACTGTGTTCAAACATCAGCGTCGTTCAACTGATACGGTTGGCCCGTATCAATAATCCGCGCTCGGTGATAAGAGACGATCTTCATTCGCGGAATATTACGCTTACGGATGCAAATGGGTTAATAATGCTATAGCGTGACGATATTTAAAAAAAAAAGCTTTGTTTAAATCTAAGTGATTTTTGTCTTGCTGTCGCTTGAAAATATGGTTACATCGGAAAATATATGTGGGCAGTCTGTTTGCGAAGGAACGAGTGCCACAAATTTAATCATGAGGGACTTTAGAAGTATCGCATGTAGTACTTTATTTAACTGTGAGACACTACGGAAAGAAAAGTGACTTTCTGAAAAGGACGTAATTCGCGTCGAGGAATTATGTTATAAGGGGATTTCAATGTTGCAGCTCTCTTATCCAGTATCTCTTGATTACTTACTATGGAAGTGATTTCATGAAATCTAGACACATACTGTAATAAACTTTTCAAATTTCATTTCTTTAAATCTGTTCCAACTGCTTGAATGACAAAAGTTTTTCACATCTAATTAATTTCTTATTACAGCCGGAAGTAACACGGGGGAAGATGTTTCTAGAACGTAATCTTGAACTTCTGGACAGTATCGTCTGAATTAACCTTTTGACCTCGATACCTGAATATATACGTTTTTAAGTATTCCTAGCAAAATCAGTATGCACTGTTTAGGCGTTTCTTTAATCTTTTCCGAAAAATTGATCGGATTGTATGTTTAAACTAAATTCCTCGGCAAATTCCACACAGTACAAATATCTTAACCCTAGACCAATACTCCGGGGTTCCTTGTTACCCCAGCGCGACTTCTCTTGGCTACCATTTGTGTACAGACGCTCCCCGCGAGCTCTGTTCAAATGCACATTTTACCAAATTAAATGCATCCAATTTCAATTTAATACATACCAGTCGCTTCCTTAAAGAATAACGAAGAGATTGAACAAAGAGAAGCAAATTAATCAAAACATAAGAGAGTATAAAAGCCGCTGTATTCTCAACTATTTTAAACGTTATACTATTATGTCTTCGTTTTACTCCTTGAACAGTAATAGCATTGTTGTTGGAGAGAGAAATGTGCTCAGGCACAAAATTTCTATTTTCCTAGAAAGCATATTCTTTTTCTACCCAACTCTGAGTTTAAATAAACATCTATCACGAGTGGTGGATTGCATTATTTAACTAATTTGAATTAATTTCCTACATTTCTGTGTAGGTTAAACACTGTAGCAAGTGACTGATTGATCTTGACATTGATCTATATATAATAATTAAAGTTCTTCGAAACAACCCTTAATACTTTTTATTATACATGCTGACTATGAAACTTTTAAAATATCTATTGGGTAAATGTGAAAATTCTAGACTAAACAATAGAATAGATAGTTCTGACCCTTTCTAATAAAGTTACAGATATTTATATGATTAGACATCAAATACCACTATGATATTTTCAGAAACTTCCGACACGATAGTAGAGTATGAAAATAAGTGTAGTTCAATTTCTATTCCTCGGATGATTGATTTTCCGAATGTGTGACCCTCGTGCACATGAATTAAAAACAGTGAAAAAACGTAAATTCCGTCTTGTTTCCATTGCCCAATTATTTCTTATTATCAATCCTTCAGTCATGGAGTATATGGCTAAAAGGAAACTACGTAATACGCAATTGCGTATACGGACTAAAAGAAAGATACAGAATAATTGAACAACTCAAATATCGACATAAGCATGAAGGCACATTTATAAGTTAATAATACCCAAAAGCAATCATCGATTCTTATCAAAGCTATCATTTCGTTTGATATTACCAAAGCGAAATAACAACCTGAATAAAGGCATATAATTATAAGAAATATATAACAAATTCATAACAAAGAAAAATGAATCCCATGCCAATTATGTTAAAATAATCAGCATCCAATGCGTTTAATTAATTCTAATTAACAATTTAACTGCAGTTTCATTCGTTTATCAGGAATCACGTGTCTAAAACTGAATCATACGTTACTAAATTAATAACCAATCAAACGTGCATAACCATTCCAGGTAGTTGGTTTATCGTTTCGCTCCGTGCAAACCAATACCTCAGTGGGTTCTGTGAAATTATATATATGTATATATATATATATGCACTCCACCTATGCCATCTATATAACTTGCCATAAGTTCCAGACAGGCATTCGCGCAATCTGTACAATGTACGGCAGAGTGTACACCGTACAGGTTGGTCATAAAGTAACTTATTTATTTAAAAATTCTATAACTGTTTAGAAGTTTAGACCACCCTGTACATTTTTCATAAACATACACTGAGCTGTGTTAGTACACACGTTACAAATACGAATTAATTATCCACCTCTGTGATAATTGGAGTATCCATTTCTGCCCGATTAGAGATTTCCGGCGGAGTTATCAAACAAGCGGTAAGCGAACACTGAGTGAACAAGGATGATAATGATAATTCTCGCACGCAAGGATTAATCACGAAAAAGAGAAATGTTACTGACTAATGATTCCATGTGCGTTTCCGCTTTAACCTTTCGTTCATTGTTCAGAAATGGAAAATAGTCTCCATTGCGCTTTCGCCCCTATTCCTATCTCCGAGCAAGACTGTAAGTGGCTAGTGCAAAGTGACTGAAAGGAAGATTCGTCTAGAAGTTTAACAAAAAAAAAAAGGGAAAAAGTTACGAGATAGTAGATAGATACATACATGTATGTAGTCAGAGACCTGATAGATTCACATAGGGTCGGGGAATGAAGAAGATCCCATCAAGTCTCGTGTCGATTCTTTGGTGTAAGAACCTTTGACCTTTTCCAGCGGAAAATCTTTTGACCTTTCGTTACTTTACCAAGGGCTATCTCTAATATCAACTACATATCAACTATGTATATGTGTGTGTGTATATATATTCACATACATACATAGTATATATAGTTGATATCAGGTATCCAAGACTATGAGGATATTTCAAGGAAGAGCTGGCCGTTTGTACCCTTCATCTATTTCCGGATATTCTTGACTCATTCTGGAATTGCTACTTCGTCCTAGCCTGAACTGTCTTGTGGAGGAACGATATTTGATTTATTGAAAATAAACTGTTGTAAGTGTTTTGATTGTTAATCTTAGTGAATAGACGAGATGGTGCGGTGAAAAAAATGGAGTTCCACTGTATGCCACGGAATACCAAATTCTGTCACAACGTCCTATAAATGTATTAATTTATGCATTATGCATGAACATTAATATTAGTCGGCATGGCAGTATTTCCGAAGAAAAATTTGTAGGAGAAATATCTAAACTGGATCATTGAATTTTCATTAGAATGTTGCAAAGTATGCCATAGTATGTTCAGTGAAATCGGTCGACTCCTTCTAGGTGAAACTGCATTATCACCCTTCGACATGCGCAAATTGCAGGGTGATTTCACCCCTTAAAACCGTTTCTCCGCAGATAAAAAAAATACATGTCTCTTAGTTTTTCAAGCTCGATAACATAGTTGAGTTTCATCAAAATCGGAGGGGGACACCAAAGTGGTGTTTATTGTCACTCGAATTTGAAATAGAAAACATAAATACTAAATGTGGACAACAATATTTATATATATATATAAGGAAATCGTAATTTCGCTTGACTTTATTGTAGTACAATGTTTTTCTGTATAACAATAATATTATACTTTCTAACAGTAAATCATCTTGAATGAACGGCATTTTTAGTGATATTCGCATATCTTTTTAAATATTGAAATTTTAGTTTTATTTCGCGCATTAGATTGTTGTAATTAATTTTCAATAACAATATGGACTGTTCGTATAACGGAACTAACAAGGAAACCGCGCGAGGTGCCCTCCCTGATTTTGATAAGGCTTTGGAGGATTGTAGAATGGGTAAAAAAGTTCGACACATACTTTTTTGTTTTGGCAAAACCCCACTTCTTAGTGGTGAAACGCACCCTTAAAAATTGCTGGTTTTTTTAGTTTTTCGATTATAACTCGTAAACGGGGCGAGATAGAAAAAAGGCGTAAGATAAAAGAAATTTAAATGACAAAATTATTGTATTTTTCGCATACTATACATACTATACATCTGTAATGAGAACGATAAATAAATAAAAAAATGGCGTATTATTTATTGAAAAAATGTGTTTTTTATGCATATCCACAAGGGTTTTCGTTTGATTGGAATGTGACTTTGCAGAGATGTAGAGGATGGAAAAGTAGCCGCTACGTATTTTTTTATTTCATCGATATCTCGCGTTTAAGGGCTGAAAACCACTCTTAACTTCTTCGCTAGTATTGGCGCATAAATGTGTAATGCATTTTATGATATTTGGCTCATTTCGTGTCCCTGTAAACAGTCGGATTACAGTTGAACATTTGCCACAAAGAATTCATCCCCAGGTGGGAAAAAGCACCCTCGAAAATGACAGCTCTTCCGTTTTTCTACTATAATTTGCAAAAGGATTACGACTAGAAGAAAACAGCTGTAGATTACTGGAGGTCGGGAGAAGATGGAAATAGGAAATTATCATCTGTTAAAACAATGTTTAAAAAGGTTTTTTCGATACAACAATTACGCCGCTGGGCCCACAATATCAACCAACGTAGAACATATAAAGAAAATTTAACGAAAATAGCTTAATACACCTTAAAAAATATGATTGATGCCTTAAACAATAAACTCCCTGTTCACGATATGAATATTAAACGATGGATCTTACGTGCACGAGAAATTATAGAAATGCCAACCGACAGATTCAAAGCATCTGACACCTGGGTGAGAAAATTCAAGAATCATCATCGAATCGTGTCAAGAAAGATTGTCAAATAAGAAACAAGAAAACAATTATCAAATAAGTAACAAGAAACAAAATTATCAAATATTGCAACTCTGCAAAAAAAGCTGTTGAATTCATAGAAATAGTGGCGATGCATATGACAACTGTCGGAGTCGAAAACACCTTTAATTCTGATCAAAGTGGATTCAATTTAGAACTACATGCAGGTCAAACATTGGCGATAGAGGGACACAAATTAGTAGAGTCGACAGTGCAATCACCAATGTTAACAACACAAAGTTACACTATACCGCCTTTGATTTTTGCCAGTGGTAAGCTTTTGTCACCTTTGTTGATCATTTTGAATGAACCTACTCGCAAATTTGGACTTTGAATGGTACAAACTATGTTCAGACCAGAGAATATATTTCTATTGTCTTCGAAATCTGGAAAATTAACATTAAGTTAACGAAATCTGGAAATTTGGGGAGCATATTCCTTTCATGATGTAAGCACCGAATATGGTGGGGGCTTTTCGAAATTCAACTCCTAAGGGGATGAAAAGGGGTGAAACGTGTTTTCGCGGATTTCTAGATATCTCTTGGGTCCGACGAGATACGGCCGATCTGGGTTGGCGCGCGAAGCGCCCAGGGGTGGAGCCCCTAGTCCATTATATTACAGGATTCTTGGAGCGGCCAATGTCTGACTGTATTTCGAGAAATAGATATGCATGGGAAAAACATAAAAGTTCTAACTATTCCTGCAAGCAAGTTCTACGTACTGATTATTCCTGCAGGTACATATTATATTACAGACAAATTATTCTTGCAGGTACAACGGGAATGGATGTGCGTGGCTTCCGTATATGAAAACATTTTATAAAATACTTTTCTCGTATAATAATATTGTATGATTACGACGTCAATCTGTATTTAAGAGACAATATTGTTACGTTACAATCCCCTATTTACAATCAGTTGCCTTTTCCAAGGTTTCCAAACCTTTTGAAATATCCATGGTATAAAAGCGGTTACATGGAAACAAAACCACCGGCGTTCAACAATCCAGTACAATTTTGTTTCTCTCAAAATTCGTCGACGTGCGATATTTTCGGCGAAGCTACTATCATCACTTATCCATGGTATAAGAAAATCTCTGTGTTTTAAACACTTTTTTACGACTATCATTACTGCAACAAATATAATCCGAAAATAATATGCATTGTGAATATTTATTAAATAAATCAATCATAAAATAAGTCGGGTATTATAAAATGAATTTCCCATGTATGTTTCCAATTCTAGCAATGAAGTTAAGGGAGAATGGAGTGCTGTCTTGCCTTGTGGCGAAGCGTGGAAACACGCATGACGTAGTTGACAATTTTTTGCACACTGTTGTAGGTGGTAGAAATACCATAGGACCCCATGCTTCAGTAGTGCTCAGTGGAGTATTATGCGGAGGCTGAAAAATGTCATTTATATTATTCACCTTAGAGCTTAGAATCTGCACTAAATGTTCACGACTCAACATTGTGGTCCAGGGAGTGAAACGGCTAGAGCAATGATGCAAAAACATGCAACTATTAGATCTAAACGCCGCCTAATTAAAAATGGATTGTGAAGAATGAGTATCACTGACCACGGCCCATGCACTCTGGGGCTAGTCGTGACATCACAGATTACTACTAGCGTTCTCCGCGGCAAAAGGCTGAAGTTTTGGGTCTGATAAACCCCGGACTCACTTTGAAAGTTTACTACTCGGTAGTTAAGTGATAACTGGCTCGCTTCAACGCGTCTACCTGTTGTGGGGGACCTCAAACTTTTTTACGTCAAGGTCTCAAACCTTTCCCCTTCCAATTTTCGAAATGCTAATGTCAGAAAGTTCCGCTGAGGTCCCAGCGACCACAGTGTGGTAAGCTGGGGTTAACCCCGGCATTGCGCATCAACAATGATGCACTATCCTCCCTCTAATCGACCTATATAAGGAGCCTCGATTTGACATTGGGCAGTCAGTAGCAATCGTCTGGAACACTCCGCAAGAGCCAAACCTCTGTCCGTAGATCCGCGTCGGCCATCGGCTCGACACTTTACGTCCAGACTACCTCACCATCTTAGGACACAGCGAGTTCGAATTTGCAAACCGACCGTAAGTCTATCTGTTATCCGCAGTCAATTCGCGCCACCAGAAGTCACTAACACTAACGAACACACACACACAAACTACCTATTTGCCTTAAGGGGGGAAATCCAATTACAATTTTCAAAAAATACAATTTTATTGCATAAAATACTTTAGTACAACTACCCAAGATTATGACCCCAAAGTTTTAAAAGAAATTTCGAAGAATTAAGGAAGTTATAGCCTCTGAGCATGACGCGTCGGTCGAACGGCGTTAGGGTTCTGCACCGCGCAGCAGGTATAGACGCTCGCTCGAGGCGGAGCTCCCTAGCTTTTGTTTAGCTATCCGAAGAAATGTAAATAGTGTTGAGGACACGAAGAAAAATATTATGGCCACTTATTACCATTTGTGCTCTACAAATGAAAATCCACAGCATGAATACTGCCCACCGGGCGAAGACAGCTGGTGCAAGTGGCAGAAAAATAAAGCTATGGGAGCGAATTTAGATTTGTTTGAGTACCTTACTCCACTCGATTCAACAGTCACACAGATACGACAGGAACTCTCATCCCAGTGTCTTTTTCCTTTTATTGGCTTGAATACTGCTAAAGGACAAGTGCAATTGAGGTCTGCAAAGAAATTTGATTAAGCGTTCGATGAATGATAAATCTTCTTCCCCCTCTTGTAAGGTTTGAATAGTCAGTCATACGACCCTTATTTTCATAGGTGAGCTTGCTTTCGTATACTAAGCGTGGTCATCACCCATAGAGAAAGGTAACCCAAATAAATAATTGTGCATCATATCTAATCAAATGTGGCCGAATAATGAAATTCCTCCATAGTTTGATTTTAATCAAAATATCGTAGCAGTACAAGCGGCAATGGTGGGACGCGTGCTCACACTGCGAGGCTCACAGACGCAGCAGTGTGGGGCGCTCACTCACACTACTCACGAATACGCGTCCAGTTAAAGCATGAATCTGATTGGCTCATTGAAATCGTTAATAGCTCGATAATTACGTGTCGGATCAAAAAATGATAAAGGAATTTTCAACGCGTTTTTTGACCAGGAATACGGTTATACTGACCGTGCCTCACAGTTTTCAGACACCCTGTATATACGTATCCAGGTATTGCGTAACAATTCATAAATAGAATCAGCGAGCGAGGTGCGCTTTAGCGCTTTAATCGAAGCAGAAACCCACACAAATATAAATTCATTCTTTTAACCTACGGATGTACTACTTTTCTAAATTATCATTTAATAGTTATAATAATAATAGCGTCTTTATTGTCAAGATGTTACAGACAAAGGGCGAGAATCAGTTACATGTGTATTCTGACCAATAAAACATTCAATTCATCCATCCTCCTATTTTTGTTTTCCTCTTCTTTATCTCTAATAGGTTACTTAAACATAGTTTCCCGAACTACATTCATAGCCCAACGTCCGTACGTAATACTAGTTACTGTAATCAGTGCTGGACGGTAATCTTTCGCGTCGTCCTCAGGACCTGTATGATCTAATGACGTGATACATTAGTGCGTGGTGGATTGTGACCCAGCAATACGTGTTACGACACAAAGATAATAAAACATAAAAATTCCTACGATAAGTAAAAATTTGCAATCCACTTATTTTTCAACTCTGTCGATGGTGCTGTTATTCACTCTTGTTAACGTACGGTTGGTTGAAACGGCATTCGTCAGTTTCACATTGGCAGTGGTCGATGTTAAATATCACTGTTCATTGTCTCTCAATAAGTCGCCGAAGGTCAAGGTGTCGAACGGGACTTCTCGACTAGACGTAAATATGCTTAGTTGACTAACGAAGGATATCGTTCTTCCTGAAGTAGTACGTCAATTTATATGAATTGTAGTATAATTGGATTCCTTGTGTTAATTTATCGGTATTTATTTCATCACTGTAGTAACTGCAACTTCCACGAGTAATTAGTAAGTTTTTCATTGTTTCCTGTTGTCTTTTTGTATTAAAGTAACCAAGGCGAATCATAAAATCTATAAAATAATTAAGATTTAGATTTATTTCAGCTTACTACAATCATTTCTCTGCAAATAATTACATAGGTGTCCCAAGTAACCCCGATACATGAGTCAAGTAACCCCGTACATGGAGTTTGTCGTTGCCAATGCTGGAAAAAATTCAAAATGGGATTAATTCAGGGGATTAAGGGCTTAAGCTCTTAATGTCTCAATCGATACATTTGGATACAATACAGTCGACTTTCTCTATGATGCCACTCTTTAAGAGGCTATCTCAGTTGATAGCTTTCTGAGATTCCCCCATCAACAGCCAAGAGGGGAAATTGGTTCAGATTCTCTGTATGCGACCACAGCCATATTTTTCAATATATACAACTTACACTTTGAAGAAGCGAGAGATTCACATAGGAGTGGGGGCATTAAGATTCTTCAAACTCTATTTCCCTATACTTCGGTGACTGGCCTTATAATGAGAATCGACTGAACCTAAATAATTAACTAGACTTCGACACAACAAAACTTCAAAAATCCTTATCCGTTAGATCACAAATTAATTCAACCTAAAATGGTAGTCAAGTAACTGCGGTCTTCCTTACTGTCCAGCTTTGAATGTTTACCATGCTGAAAAGGACGAGATACTAGTAATCTACACGAAAGATAATGAATACTGGAGCAATGGTTAGTATTTGGTCAACAACAAATTCTAGTAGCAATGACAACAATTCTGTCAAAATTTACCATTTTGATTGTAAGTGTCACTAGTTTACTGCGGCAATCTTACTAGAACTGTTGTTATTGTCACTCAAAATTTGTTGTCCAAATATTAATCATTGTTCTAGTAATTGGAACTATACACTTTTTTCAGTGTAGTATTCATTACTGACATTAAGGGGGAATGGAACAGCATTTTCTATGTGTGAGTGTGTCACACGTACGAGAGCTCGAAGCGAGGAAACTTC
>JARQST010000667.1:7555-34260 GCA_030142225.1 Pachycephus smyrnensis
ATCTGGTTACTGGCGATGAATCATGGATTTATTATGAGAACGATACACGTCGTGCCTTTTGGCTGCCCCGAGAAGAAAACCCACCAAGTCAACCGAACAAGAGTCAAAAGCACCGGAAAAAGGTTCTGCTTTGTTGTTTTTGGGATTTGCCAGGCATGCTGTTTTATGAATTATTACACAATGGGATGAACAACGCTGACAGATAAGCAACTCAGCTCAGCAAACTAGCTACTGGTATCAAGAAAAGCCGACGGAGACGAGCCAAGGTCGTTTTACTACACGATAACGCTCGCCCTGACGTCGCATCTACCACTCGCCAACAGCTGCAAAATTTGGGCTGGGAGACGGTACCTCATCTACCATATTCCCCAGACATCGCCCCATCAGACTATCATTTATTTAGAGCCCTGAAAAACCATTTGTGGGATAAACAATTTCATAATTTCTCTGATGTGAAATCGCAGTTGGACAACTTTTTCGACTCGCGGCCTCCAGAGTTCTAGGCGAAAGGCATCCAAACTTTGCCCAATCGTTGGCAAAAGGTCTTAGATGCTCATGGAGACTACATTATTGACTGAGCTTCTTGTATGATAAAGACAATAGAATATGTAAAACATAAACCAAGTGTCTCATTACTTTCATGCCAACCTAATATTATTACATATAACTACATGTATAGACTCGTGTGAAAAAATTACGTACAAATTTTTTTCCAATTATTTATCAATGATATATGATTGGATTAAATGCCATAATATATATGTATATATCTCTCTCCGTTTTTTATATATATAATCAACTGTCAACAATTCCTGTGAAAATGACCATAAAGAGTTATTTCTAATGCATGCATTCTAGTCCCTTGTGAAATTCTAATAAACATCAGGTGGGAGCGCACACGTGCTTTGCTGGGATTAACACACTTGGAGTTTCCTCAGTAGGAAAGTAAGAGCGGTCTCTTACTTGTCGGAGCAATGACCATGACTCATTTTCGCAGAGCAAGTTTCATTCTCGCTATTCGATCTACGTCACAGTGCCATTGCGCGAAATTGGATCTCTTTCTTTGTCGCTGGAGATTCCCGAAACGAGACGAAATAAAAAAGGAGGTATCCAATCGGGCGACGTCAACATTTCCAAGAATCATTGCGGAGCGACGGGTTTTGTGGTTTTCCGTGAAATCGTTATGAATTACGGTGAATTTTTTTTTAACGTGTTCTTATTTCATGACTAATCGATCAATCGACGTGATTATGATTAGGTACCCTTCTTCGAATGCCTGGGGAATTCCCTGATTCTTTTTGAAATATTTTTTGGCACTTTATACGTTTCTGAGAAAAAAATTTACTGGACTCCTTACTGGTGCATTTTGCTTTCACACGGTAGCTAGGGTTTACTGTTCCTACCAGGATTATTACACAATGCTGATTACTTAATGTCGCGTTCCTAGTCATGTTTTTTAATACTTTTTTTTAATATACAGCTAATATTAGATTTATAACAAGTCTTTGGCACGATGAAAGAAATCAAACGTTTCTTGAAGATGCACTTGGTGGGTATAGTGCCAGGAAATTTACAATGCTTATCATGTATCGTGTTTACGCATCTTTGATACTTTTACGGAAAACATAGATTCTCCTCGTTTTACAGTAATCCTCTGACCTATCTTTGTCAAGAAATCGATTACTCAATTAACTTTGACTTTCACTATTTCGTAGGAATAACAAAATTATCCATATCCAGAATTAAAGTATTGAATAAAATAGATATTTTATACATATATAAATACTGCATTCCGAAGACATTCCGTTCCACGTATTTAAGTAGCAAAAATTTAATCAATAAAGTATCCTTATTTTCGTCTGTTCGAGACGTGCAAATATAACGTATTTAAAAAGTAAATTCAAATTTGAATGGCAAACAATCCAAATTGCGATGTTGCAAAACAAAAATTTTACCTGTAGTAGACAAACATGACTACGTGTTGACAGTTTTTTTATAAGTGAAAAGTGAAAAACATTCTTTTCGCACCTTAAAAATAATTGTTTACTAACCTTATAAAATTCGACTTCTGATATAGTATATGCACAATGATTCCTCTTCGGAAAAATAATTACACGATCACAAGTCAATATGGAATGATCAAGGTAAAATGCCCGATACTGACGTTGCGAAGTTTCGCGGGCAAGTGTCGCGAGTCCGTAGTGCATGGACGCTTATATACTTCCCCACTGTTCCTACCTGAGCATGTATATCACATATCTATATGTACTCCCCTACTCAACCATTCAGATTGTTCTATAGAGCAACACGTGCAGCAATTAACGCACCGATAAAAGATCAAATCATGATTATTGATCCGGTAACTATTGATAAATAAAATCAATATACCTTCGATCGATTCAATTAAAATTGAAATTCAATATCCGAATGACAATTATTTTACCCGATTTTATTAAAAGAAAATTAAGAATAATAATATTTACAATTGTTTGATATAATTTTTTTTAATTTTATTAAAAAATTCATTCCATTGATTATTTCTCAGCATCCTGTCGAGATATACATATATACACATTGTATCGTTTCTGTTCTGCTGCAAAACTTGATGAGCTTCGTCAGCAACAGAACTTCGTACATTTAACGAAGTCCCAGAGAGTTTGCGCTTCTTGCCTTCGTTCCATAAAATTGCGTTATACGCCTCAAGGCGGATTCACAGTTGCGACTAATCAAGTTAATAAGACGCCCCGTAGCTGGAGCGTCTTCAAAAGCTGTGAAACGATCGAATCCTGAAATCAAAGAGCATTCAGGATCTCCAACAAGATTATCCCAAGTGGAAGAGGAGTTTTAATATACTTTCGAAATATGATTTAGCTTAAATAATTAAAATTAAAAAAAAGACGATTTTTCATCAATAAGCGAATATCGAACATTGACCAATAAAAAAAAACCTCAAAATTCACACCATCATTTATTAACGATAACGATCTGTTCCATGACCTAGGATAATGAAAAATATCTTAAGCCGTAATAAGAACAATAAAGAAAAAACCTGCTGTAAGATGCTAAAGGAATTCTGACCGAGATACCTAACGAGATGACAAGGACCTTGAAATTGTGAATGGCTGCTGGAATCTGTCACGTGAGTCGAGTATATAACTGCTGAGAAGAATTAAATCCGAGTTTTTAATTCGTACAGCAACAAGACTCTTCCTGTAGATGAGCAACAAGTCGGTCGAGGAAACCCGTCAGGGATTCCCGCATTGGCTACGTCATCGTATACGTCACTACAGCGAGAAGACATTGGGGAAGGCATTTAGGATTCCAAGAGAAGGAAAGTAGCGACGCCTTTCGATTCTTCGTAATATCGTACACTACTGTGTTATCTGAGTGGTCCACGATGCTGTGTGGGTGTAGAGCGCAGCAGCGAGATCATTTCGGATTACGTATGCAAATTAAGAAAAAAAAAAGATTTTAAAGAGAATACAATAATTTCAAGTAATTACAAAGGATGATCCTGGTATTATTATAAGATAACGAATGATTATACTCTAAAGAGTCAATCCTAAAAGAAGATTTCTATTGGGATAATTTAAGATGAGAGTCTTTAAGTCGCTACTCTACTTAGAAGGAGAAAGAGGTCGAGATGAATTCTTTTACTTTATTTCCACAGCTTTTCCTGGAGAGCTCTTTTTCTTCGATGGTTTCTTTTCTTTTTTTTTTCCTTTTGACTCCGGGTAAAACGTAGCTCTGTGCCGTTACCATGGATACCGTAAGCACCCCGTACCGTAAAATTCAAGACTCTTCGACAGCATCCCATCCAGATTGGACCACTTTTTTGTCTGCAGATCTTCTGGCAAAGAATTATAGGATTTTTCGTTATGAAACTGTGTAAAAATAAATTGCATAAAGAATTATATTAGCGTAGAAGTAAAATTGCCGAATTTACTCTGTTTTGGGGTTTATGAAAATTTTCATTCGCTTATAACTATATTTAATTGTTCTGATCAAAGGACCTTTAATCCTCACGCAGAACGGTTCCAGTTAATAAACTTGTCGTTAGCAAGCCAAAAGGGAAGCCCGGTACAATTTCCTGGAGATTCACGGATCGTCGACTCCTGTCTTTTCTGTGGAGCCAGCATACGGTCTAGCGGGTCTTGCAGGGATGCTGCGGGATCCTATTGTCACTTTGACAAAGGGAAATCATTCCCTTTAACGTGACAAGTAATTTTAACTTTAATCAAAAGGTCAAAGTATCATCCTTCTAAGTCATGTAACTGAAGTAACAGTTTTATGGACCCTATAGACATCCCTCTTTCTACCCTATATATATCTTCAACCATTATTCTTCCAGAATCTCATCCGCAAATGCAATGCATTATGGATAAAGGTTCAAGATAACCATGGAAAAGCCACAACCCACTACCATGGTTATGCTCTACTACCTTTAACCATGAAATTTCAAGAAAGCACCACCAACCCATAGACTATCAGAAAAGTAGTAGCAGTCAGTGTATTAATTTCTAGGGCACCATGGCTCTTAATTTCTTTTTTGATAAAACTCCAGGATTCACAGCTGAAAATTTATAAGAGTTGCAATTCACAAGAGCTGGTGAAACAAGGTGAAAATAAATTTGTCAAGCATTGTGAGCTTGTAGTTAAAGAGAATATATATATAGTGTGGTGGTGGCTGGAATAGAGGAACAAGGGAATTCCATTAAGCCACTTGAGAGAAGCTCAGAGTAGTGAAAATAGGTGTCCGCAGGACTCACAGGATTCGCAGGATTCCAGAAATCATAGAAAAAGTACGGGAGAATCGATTTAGCGAAAAATCTAAGCAGGCCATGGATAATGATTACAGTTTTTCGGTTCCGCGGCCCGTTGCGATTTTCGCGAATCAATTACTTATTATTACAAATGACAAATTGACTGGTTAATTAAAAATTTTGAGATATCATTCGGACATGGAGGTTTTACAAGATTACTTGGAATTTATCAATCCGCATTGGATAGCTATCGTTCTGTCAGGAATGTATACGCATCTCAGGCAAATATGTGTTATCGGCTTGTGCACTGAAGACGAGGTTGCGCCCTTTGAACCCACTTATGCATCAACCTTATTTATATTGTCAGTTCTGTGCCTTTTGGCTGAGTACAAATTGTGGCCACGTTCTCTCAAGGAACCGCCTGTGCAACTTGTATACATTTATGAGGTATCAAAAATTTAGGTTAAGATTTCATGTTAATTTTGTTTTCATGCAATTAAATACAATTTTCTATACAGATGCTGGTATCAGCACTCATAACAAATCTTGCTACGAAAGCAGTATGGATTCCCTTGTTACGTGCAATATATTGTCTTACACAAGAATCGAGTAAATGGGTAACGTGTACAATTATGTATAGAAATTTTAGTATATGTTTATTGCTAATTTTCTTCATCGCCAGAATTTTTGTTTCTTTTTAGAATTTTACTCATATCTTTTTTTTAGTTATTCTGGGTTAATTCTACTGTGGGTCTCGGACGATATTCGTTCCTGGCTAGCTGGGCGTATTACATGGAAAAGGAAATGGCGGCGACCCACGTTTCCTGTTGCGCTGCTCTTCTCGCCTTTGTCTGGATGTTAGATGCGACTGAAGCGTTAGAAGCAGTCCTGGACACTTTGACGAAGTAGGGGATACAGGGTCCAGGATCTTTCAGCAGACCTACAGGATGTACCGGGAGGACTTCAGGATCCTTATTTGTCCAGGAACACGACAGTCCCTGGCAACGATAGGAGAATCACTTTTGAAAATCCTGTAGTCACCGATTGGTATTTCTACGAGAGCTGCCGAAGAGGAAAATACAAAAGTATTTAATTTAATGCGAAAAGAGAAGAAAAAAGTTATTCAAAATTCTGTTTCCTTGTCCCAGAATGTCACTAGTACGTCACTATACGTTTGTTAATCAATAAAGTACAGTTTGTTTAATTAATTTTTTTCTTAGTTACAAAATTAAGGGTACTGCCCTGAAGTTTCATTTCTTTTTTAAATAGAAAAGCATTTTTTAAGTATCGATTAGTTGTGAGCGATGGGCAATTTTTTTTTCATTTTTTTTTTCTTTGACAGTTCAAAATGGCCAAGCTTCTTTGCACGATTTGGGCATTGCTATTTAACACTGTAGGAATATCTATTTTTCACACGTGTTTTGCTAATTCAATTGAAGATGAAAATGGAGAATCAATACTCACCGGTCCTCCCATAACGGTTTTTCTATTCGCGTCTGGTGTCTATACAATAATTCTTCGATCGTCATTATTTCCAATGTCATTTCGTAAGCTCAAGCCACCTTTACTTTGTCTATACGAGGTTAAGTCCTATGATAAAATAATAAAATGATACTATACAATAATAACACTAATGCTACAATCAATACAACAAATTTTGAAAAAAATATTTACAGTTCCTGGCGTGTTCGTTCATCTTAGAATTTGCTATAGCTTGCATATGGACTTCCATAGATAATCTACTACTTACCACCATACCCAAAACACTGTGTCAAGTAAATACAAATATATAACAACAATGCCGTAATCGTACTAACCTTTACTTCCGTTAATTAGGTATTAACTCTTATGGGATACGCAGATATAGGCGATTGGATAATGACAAATAAAAACCTAATGGCAGTCCTCAATTTCGTGGTATCGCTGTCATTTTTCCTTCTGTCGCTACACGTCACCAGATCTGTGGATTTTACGATTTGGACGTAAGAAAAAATAAGCAAATATTTCCTCCACTCAAATAACTATATATATAAAACGTATGAGAAACACTAAAAAATATTATTCACAGGGACTGTGGCACCGTTGCATTCGCCCAACACGTGCAGAACAGACTGTTGCAGAAAATGATGGGCGAGTTGCCAAAGATCGGCCACGTAAAACGTAATCGCAGAGGCCGTAGACACGGTCAGAGTAGAAGTCGAAGTCGCGACGACGATTCGTAAATGAAAAATGAGCCGTAATTCGTTATCAGCTAGGTAGCTACAGATCCGTTTATTTAATCCTTTTTATTAAAAAGAAGGCATTTATTTTTTTTGTCCGAACTGAAATGTAAAGTACAAATGGTATAGATAATAGTGGTAATAATATAATTAATCGTTTAATAATATCAATTAATTAATAATACGTACGTCGATTATACGGTAGATTATCATATAGTAATTGTACTAATGAAATGTGTTCAGTGGCAGTATTTATATATAATATATTACAGTAGTTTTCGATCGTTGCTACGGTAAAACGATTGGCTTTAAACCTATCAGTTGGGATAAGTCATTTTCAATACGAATGAACTATTCAGACCATCATTCAACAGGCAGTGTAAACAATGACAAAAATCTTGTCAATCAATGGACAAGCCTTACGCGTACTATAATCTTTACGTCAATTTTACTTTAATATTTATTTTGAGATACCGTAAGAATAAAACAAAAATTAGATTAGACGATGAAAAAATATACACAAATAATTACAGTCATCATTATATAAGTCATAGTAATGGATTTTTCTCTTTTATGTTTTTTTTTTATATACATCACCAGAACGCCTGAAGCGTGCCAATTAACGTAACGAGCAAGTGAGTGCATTGCTGCGCATGCGCAGACAGTCCGAAGAGTCCATCCGCGAAGAAATGACTCGTGCGTCATTAATTTGATGATCTCTTACCGAAATGTACAGAGACGAGAATGAGACCTGACTAAATCCTCTTGCCACTGTACACACGACGTAAATAATAATATTAACAAGTCATTGCCTGCTAATGCCAGTCTGTGGAATACTGTCGCTGCCTAAACGCTACGTCATTAGGATCATTGGAAGTAGGGTAGGGACGATTAGGAGATGGAGCTAGGAGAATGGGGAGGGGATAGGAACGACTGATGACTCAATGTCGGAAGAAACGTCTAAGTAAAAGGTGTGCGGGGAGAGGGGTGGAGGAGGAAGAGGAGGGGGAGGAGGAGGGGGTTATAAAAAGAAGGACGGGTAAAAGAATAAAATTAAAAAAACATACATAAGGGCGAAACTTAATATCACAAATCGCGGTAAACGATACGCGGTCGTCTAATATGTATATATTAATATAACGATAGGACAATTATATAATAACGTCGCTGTATAAGGTAACGTACTTACACGTGTATGCGCTTTCATTAGGGATAATCGTCGCTGGAACCCCTAACCGGTAAATTGACTATTTTAATTATTCCGTTTGAGAATTTTACAAATCAGTCGATTCGAGTGGAGTGCGTCCCGACGTAATTTTATATACGTCGTGACGAGGACTCTGTGTTAATAAATAACCCTTAACCACGTCGCTTTCGATTCCATTGCCCCACGTACAAAATAAATAGAGAAACAACGATGGCTCCTTAATACATAACATCGTGGTTCGTAATGTCCGTAATCGTTAGTATATCATTCCTTTTCTTTTCTCTTCATCTTTCATTTTCTTTTTCTTATTTTCTTTTTTTTCCTTTTACCTTGCAATTAATTCATTACAATTATACACATTTACGCGACTAACGACTCTCTCTCTCTTTCTTTCTCTCGCTCTCTCATTCTCTCTCCCACTCGTTCTCTCTCAGACTTTCTCAAGTACACGGTGGCTCGGGCTAATTACCCGTCTTTCCACGCGGCTCCTATATAAATTCATATTTATATATATATATTTATATATATTATATTCGTAATAATATCAATAATAATAATTCATTAATTAATTCATAATAATGACCGTCGGGGACGGTCGCAATAAATAGTTCTAGTATGGCGAGGGGAGAGGGTCGTTACTCGAACTCTCATGGGTTTTCGCTAGGAGAGAGCGACGACACGATGTGATTTCTAAACGGTAATATTTATATATATATATATATATATAAATAAATAAACGAGATTCCATACAAAAGAGTTCCACGTTCACGTACACACATGGGATGGGGGTTGGGTGAGGGGATGACTACGTATTACGTGTTTAAACGCGCTATGCGAAGCGCGCTGTCGCACGGTCTCCTTATTCAATTGCAATAGGTAAGAGAGTTTAAAATTATTGCGTGGTTCGTAATGTGGTGGTGCATGTGCTGCCTTCTTTGTGGGCAACGCGTCACTTCGCCACCTGTGAACAGCACTGCGCGACACTTAAGTGTCACCCAGTCAGCTCTCCGCCATTTCTACATATTATCATTCTATCATTTCGTACTAGCTTCCTTATTTCTTTTCTTTCTTCGTGCTTTCGTCATTTCTGTATCTTTGTATTTTTTTTCTATCTTTCTTTCTTAAACGATTGACAAGATACGTGAGGACGCGAGAGCGACGTGAACACCGCACTTGCCGACACTGACACGGGGGCACTGCTCTGTTCTCGCGGATATTCGTTTTCCGTATTTTTCTTTCTTTTCTTTTTAAAGATCTTCCCTCTTAGCACTCTTTATTCCTCTCCCTCACTTTCCTCTGCGGGACCATACATGTCGGCCAGTTTGTCGAATCGCGGGCCCCAGGTACCTAAGTACTCGTATTCGTGCTGCTCGTCGTCTGTGCCTGAGGAAAGATTGTGGAGTCAAATGTTGTGCCGCGGGTTCGATCCCAGGAGCTTTCTTTCTTTTTTTTTTTTACTTACCGGAAGCTAAGGACGACAAGGAACCTGCAGTACTTCCGCCACCCTCGTACGCGTAATTTCGTAGATCGTCGAAGGGCGGTGCGTTTGGATCACTATCTGCCCTCTTCTTGTGATCTTCTATGAACATGCCCACATTGGGTTCCGGTCCTAGTGGATCTAAATATTTCCGCAGTTGAATTCGGTGTTCGAAATTTATTTTATTCTTTTCGCGACTGATACTTACAGGCAATTTTACACGGTGGCAATTTTCCACCCATTTCCGGTATCGGACCGCCAATTGGAATTTGTAATGGCGTGATGTCGAAAGCCGTCATGTCGTCCTCTCCACCGCCTTCGTCATCATAATTGATGATGTTTTCTCGGACGTCATCGTCTGGACCTGGATACTTTATATGGGACTCTCTTCTTCTGTTGTAAACCACGAACACCAAGACTAGCACTGTCGATAAATGTTAATGTTAACCCTTTGACGAAACACAGATAAGTGCTCAATGGCATACTATATGGAGACTATTTGAAAGACTTACCTAGAATTATTAGGAGACACACTAAAATGGCAGCCAAGGCTCCCATACTAAGTTTCAGCGTTTGACCTTCCTGAACCAGTTCACAATTTTCACCCCAGAAACCATCTGGACAGATACACCTGTACCGGAACCGTGGATCTTGATTAATGCAGCGTCCACCGTTGAGACATGGATAATCGATACATTCATTTTTATCCATACATCCTTTATTATCCGGAGATGGTATCCTACCCTCGCCACAACTGTGTAAAAAAAGTCCCCATTATAGCATTTAAATAATAAGTAATTTTTTAAAGTCAACGTCAAATACTCACGTGCAATCATATTCATTCCAAAGATCAATGCATTCAAATGGTTCAGGACAGATAACATTAGCACAGGGTTTATTGGATGGACAATTCCTATCCAAATTTCTAGCCATGGTGGCCTGACCCCATTGGGTCCCATTCATTGCTGGTGGCAGCGGAAGATGTTTTCCTTCTAATCTAATATCATCTAGACATCCTTTTTGATAATCCGCATAGACTTCAAATGTGCGTACACCTGTGTACTCAGCTTTACCACCCGCATAAACACCTTCCTGTTTATCAACTAGAAGCCACTGGTGACCTTCAAAGGAGAAAGTTTCATTGAACCTTCTACCTTCTCCTCCGTCAAGTTCCAAAGTCGCTGCTGAGCCATATCTAGATACTCGAACAGTATGCCATTGACCATCGTCTACAGCTATTGCTGTTAGCCAGATATCGCGTTCTTCAGTTCTTAAACTGTTCAGATTATATCTGAAGTGAAGCCTACTATCTTTAATCTAAAAATAAAAAGTCCATAATGAAGATTCTTAATAAATTAATTATATTAAAAATTAATTTAATAAAGTCCTACCTCCAAGATGGCGTATTCCCTATTATGCTGGTCGCTGACCCGGAACAACTCTCCATGCACCTCCCTAGTTCTGAATCTCAATTGAACCTGAGTTGAGTATTTATCAGGTTCAAAGGACAAAGCATATTTCACATAACTCTGGGGTTTAAAGGTCGTAGGTATAGTCGGTGTCATGCAACCAGCTCCAGTCCATCCTGGATTGCACTGACATCTAGCTTCAGCAAAACTGCCTACACAGGTTCCATGTTCCCAACACCTGAACGTCGACTCTTGGTTGTTGCATATCTCTTCAGTCTGTGGACAACCTGCTACGCTGTTACGTGATAATCCTGGATGAGCCAGGTCGTACAGTTTACTGTTGTGGAAGAGATTTTTGATGCAGCCATCGAAACCCTTCCCTACTGGCATATGCTTCCATTTATAATGAGCTGGATCAAATTGTTCAACGTAAAGACCACCGATTTGCAATGGCGCATTCACGTTCAGGTATTCATTGAACGGTGGAACAATTCCTTGTGCCTGACAACTTGAGTCGTTGAACTTCGGTGGAGAACCATCTTCAAGTTCTGAGATCACAGCCGACTTGCAATAATCCACTATCAGTTTGACGTTCTGAAAGATAAAGTTTGAAATTATAATTGCAGGCTTGCAGGGTGACTCAATAACTAATTATAAGTTTTCAAACAACAATGCCCACCTCAGTGTCCCAGAAAATATCCAGTCTATGCCATTCGCCGTCGTCTAGGGTCGCTTTTGTTGTTACCTTCAGCTCCAGGGTACCAGAACCAAAATCTATGAGTAGCCTGGGATGTCCACGTTCTAATTCTACTGATATAAAATCTACAAAAACACATATGGCACTTAGAAGAACAGTCAACAAAGAGATTTATTTGTAATGTTATTATTAAATCCCACTCACCGGAAACCATAATTTCATCAAATTCTGGCGGCACTATAGGTCCGTTATAAAGTAACAAGCCGTCAGATTTTCGTGTTATAAATTCAAAACTCAAATGGCTATTGTCACACATTTCTAATGCCGGATACCAGGCCCATCCATTACCACGGAAACTCCTAGCTGTTTGTTGACAGCGCGGACCGTTATAACCGGATGGACATTGACAACTGTAAACGACAGTATTAAAAATTGCACTAAATAACTCTTATATATCAATGCGTGTATTATATCGATTAGTTACTTACGATAAACCAAAACGACCTTCGACGCAACGTCCGCCATTGTAGCAAGGACTGCTTCTACAGGATTCACCCTTACTGAAATTACGAGCACCGCAAGTACATTCGGCGATGACGTCTACCCGGACGCCCACGAGAGACGTCTTATTGGCGTTTACCATGTAAGGCAAATTACTGATGTCCAAAGTGTTCGTACAACTGCCCTCGCACATTTCATTTTCGTAAAAGCACTCATCTATCCCAACCATAGTGATATTTATTCCCACGTCCTTCTCAATCTGTAATATTTAGATATTAATTTATTATCCTGCGTCAATTAATTATTACCTTAAGTAATGTAATTTACTAACCTCTTCGCGATGCATCAGAACAATTCCATTGAGTCTAACTGGTTTATAATATGGGGAACCGTGCGCTGCAAATCTTACATCCGTTAATGGCGGATGCTTCCTACGTAATTGGACACTGAAGACGTCGACTTTTTCGAGTTCGATATTCAATAATTTTGCCAGCTTATCTCTAAAGAGTTCTGCCTTGCTTTTAGACAGAGTCTGCGACTGGAATGTCGAAAGTGAATTGTACAATTTATACCTTGTTAATTACTGAAGATTTTTTGTATTAAAAAAATCTTGCGTTATGGACTTTAAAAAATTTTTAAACTCACCCTATAATTCCATACGCGTATAAAGTCCTCGTCGGTTATACCGGATATTCGAACGGAACCGGAATTGAGGACGGCCTCATGGGGAATACTTTTTATGGTGACTGTAACATTGGCAGGCACGTCTGTCTGTGTATGTTTTCTATCATAAACTTTAAACCTCAAGTGATAACGGCCATCGTGAGTTCCGGATTTCATAGTAATCATGCCGGAATCTTCATCTAATTTAAATTGTGCATGTTCCAAACCCTCCCAGTAAAATTTCTTATCCGGTAAGTCCCAATCATCAAGATCGTAGACATAAACTCGGCCGATTTCGGTATCAGGCGACTGGCCCTAAAATTATGAGTAATTGTTTTTTAATCCAATTTGACACTTTTGACACTGGAGATTAAACTAGAAATCGATGGATACTTACTGCATAATTATATACAAATATATCCTTAGAGCCTGGTTGCATCTTATTATCATTTACATCACCAATTACGACTGTCAGTGTACTGGTACCCGACATCAAAGGTGTTCCAGAATCCTTAATGACAATTGGAATTAGATATTCCTTCTGTTGTTCTCTATCGAATGATCTCAAGGATGAGACAATAGCCATACCATCCCCATTAGCTCCCTCTGGAATTTCAGGGAATAATGGTTTTAAGAATTATTCAAGTAAGTCGAAGACTGGGAAGTAACGATGGAAGCAACAGTATTATTCCTGATAAAATATTAGGTAAGAACGTCAAAGAAACATGACTCAACTTTTTGAATGAATAATATATTGTTATAGTAAATAATGTATATCATGCAATTAATCAATGGAAATACAGTTCACTCACTATTATCGCTCTCCACTTTGAAACTCGCTTTTATCACATCGTCCGCATTGGGATCCATTCTAAATGTAAATGGCGGACCGTTGGTTTTCGATCTGTCATCGTCATCCGTTGCCAAAATTTCCGCTACTTTTCTTGGTTGAGCATATTCCGGTAGTATAGGCCTATAATCTTTGAGGAAGGTAGGCGCGTTGTCATTAATATCATCGACAATTACGGTCAGGGTAGCCGTGGCGGTTTTTGGCGGAATGCCATCGTCAATCGCCAATATCTTTACCTACAGACAATGAAAATAATATAAACCTGAAAAGAAAAACTAAAACCGAACGCGTAGTGTTGAAAATAAAATTATTGATTGATGTACACATGGGAGGAAAAATTGTTAAAATGTTAAAAGTTATTTGAGGATGTTCTTTCTACTTTTTCAAAGTAATTTAATTTCTTTTCTTTTTCTATCTTCTGCCTTCTATAGAGCTTACTTGATGTCGTGGAGTTTCCTCTCTATCCAAACTTCGTTGAATGGACACAGTGCCACTCTCGTCGATGAAGAATTGCCTCTTCCTGTCAGAACTTCGATCTATCGAATAGGATACTTTACTCTTGCCACCTTGATCGGGATCCGTGGCTTTAAAAGTTTCCAAACTCTTCCCGATAACCGCGTCCTCCGTCACGGTAGTCTCAATATTCGCCCTTTCGAATTGCGGCATGTTGTCATTGATATCACGCAGATTGACCACGACCCAGGAGTAAGCCACGTGATACTTGTCACTATCGTGATCCTCCCCCTGGATAGAAAAGAATAAAACAGGAAATCGAAATAAACTTTTTTTCAAAATTTCCTGAAAACTTGCACGAGTTTCATATATTAAGAGATCTGATTAGTTTTTTCCCAAAATTTATATTATTAATAGCCATTAATTACCTTGTCATTGACTTGTATCCTAAATCGAAATCCATTACTCTGTAATTGATCTTCATAATCCAGAGGCTGAACGATTTTTAGAGAGCCGGTACCATCGTTATTTCGCACCATAGTAAATTTGTCAGCGCCATAACCACTGTCTTCAAGAACTTTATACTGAAATTTATTTGTCTCATCCTCGTCATGAACTGTCACTGTCAAGATTGGCATTTCTGGTAATTCCGACCCATAGGTCTCGTCCACTTCCGTTCGCCATTCCTCTTTGGTAAATTGGGGCGGCATATCGTTTATATCTTTGACACGTATCGACGCCGTCCCCGTCCCTGTGTAAAATTATTAGTCCTCAGTTTCCAGCTAATTTCGCGCGATATACATGTAACTACGTTTAGTTTGCGAAATTTTGCTATACTACTGGAAACAGTAGTTTTCAACTGTCAATGGATATTGGAATATTGATTTACGGTATTTTAACAAGGCGCTAGTATCGTAATCATCTATCTATAACTTCGTATGGCCAACCACACGTCCATCATTGGTTACGTGATAATTTATTCAGCTCAATATTCTCCTACGTCACATTTTAAGCAAATATATAAACATCGTATATACGCTTTCCTTTTGAAATTTGTATCAATACTATATAATGACTATCAATTAGGTATTCTATTCAGAGCAAATGATGTCATTTATATTTAATGCTCCACGTAATAAGATATATAATGAATGCACAATTTACATCGTAATAAATCGTACACGTTATTAGTTACATATCAATGTATACTTTCCCCTCTATAGTGATTATCGATTTACCCTTAATTGTTTTTAGTTAACTTTACCCACCTTTTAACCCCCCTCCATCCATTGCAACGACCTGTATAGAATAATCCGGTGTGCGCTCTCTATCCAGGCAGCATACAGCAGTTTTGATAACACCAGTTTCAGATTCAATTTCGAAAATCGGTGAGCCAGTCTCCTCCTCAATGACATTTTTCTCAATGGAATAAATCAATTTAGCGTTAGTTCCTTCGTTGGGGTCATCATAATCCACAGCAGTCATAGTCATCACGACCATTCCTACAAAAAAGACGAAATACGATTTATCAATTGGCATCGTTACTAGGATGCTGAGATGATGAATCATTATTCCCTTGATTTTTTTTTTTCATTCTCCTGGATTAATCAAAAGACAAGTGGCTATCAGGACGTAATTAAACGTGAGGGATCATGAAAGGGCTGGGGAAATTAAAGCAATCCCGTACAATCTGATACGAATGAGACTGATTGAATTACCTGAGGTGCCGTTTTCCGTAACATTCCCAAAATAGACACCCTGAGGGAATATCGGAGGGTTGTCGTTAATGTCCTTCAGGTTGACTTGTACATCAGCGTAGCCCACGAGTCCGTCGCCACCTTCGTCCTGTGCAAACACCGTAAACCTCCACTGAGGTCTACCATTAGGCTGGTCCCTGTCCAATGGCTGTAAATTAAACAAGAAATAAATAAGACTTAGCTAAAGTGTCGATGATCAACAAGAAGAATAATTTCAAACAATTCAAGCGAATTTTACCTTTAATACAAAAATTTCGCCATTGGTACGATTAATATCGAATTTACTATTAGCCGGATTATCGGGATCAATTCCCTGACCGGTCAAGAAATAAACGATATTCTGAGGCCTGTCCTTATCACCATCAGTCGCTGTGACCTATATAAAATATATTATCAATAACGTACAATCTCTTCGCTTCAATAATCATTCTCTAAAATAAGAATACTAAAAAAAATATCTAAACAAACCTGTAATACTCTTTTTGGCAAATTTCTATCATCCTCTTCCGTAATTTGAGTTCTATACGTGGGTCTCTCAAATACAGGAGGATTATCGTTAACATCCTTCACGTGAATAACCACGGTAGTATAGTTCTCTTTCAAGTTGTCAGAAGCAGTCAAACGAAGCTCGTACTAAAGAGAAAGAACAGAGAGGAGGAAAGGATGAAAAAAAGAAAAGATACACCATTGCATCATATTGTAAAGATGTACAAGTGAGAAGGACGCGTTAATGAAAAAATTCTGTGGTTTTAAATAAATCCTGAGTTCCAAGAAGAGACAAGGGCTCCTCGGCATTTATCCAAGCAGATTGACACAGAGGGTAGAAGTGGCACCGAGCTCACGGTATACATAAGCGACAAGTAGATAAAATAAAATGGCGAAGTACCCTCTTCCTGGTCTCGTAATCCAGAGCCCCAGCGACATAAATGGCTCCAGTCATGTTCTTCACAGCGAAGGCACCGCCTATGTTCCCGCTCGTAATCTCGTATCGAATACGCGAGGCTGTAACATGTTGGTGTGGTTAGCATAATTCTCGTTGTAGACGCTAGATGGAGAAACCAGTGAAAATCCTGACGCAATCTAGAACGGAAACTCACACTCGTCGTGATCCTTGGCGGTGACTGTGAGGACGGTATGTTGAATATCTTCATTTTCATCTACCTCAGCCTCGTAGAGGCCCTTGTCAAAGTAGGGTGGATTGTCGTTCTTGTCGGCTATTCCAATGCGAATGAATTTAGTTACTGTAAAAGAGAAAAAAAAACAGAAAAAATATATTAGACCGTAGAACATTGATACTCTGTGAAATTTTGGAACACAGATCCAATTTCGAGGGAAGGGAATAAACGGCAGCGATCAAGTTAATGGATATTTAAATAAAATCCTGAAAAAATTTTACAACCCCTTTACGAAGCGTAAAAATCTCAATTATACCCACAGAGAGGATGATCGATAGTATAAAAGGATCGTATCGTAAGGGAGGTAAGGGTGAAGATTGAAATCTCAGTGAAAGAGATCATTAAGCATCTTTATAGGGGTAAGTTGTATCGAAGGTTGTGTAAAATTCATCCATTTACGAAGTGGATAGGTATTGAACAACCAACCCTAGGTAGCTTGGCTAAATTCTGGTCGTGCTTGAGGAAAGGAATGAAAAAAAGATGGGGAGGAAAGATTAAAATCGAGTAAAAAAATATCAGGTAAAAACAAAAGCAAATGAAGTAGACGAAAAATAGAATGAAGGAATCGCAGGTTTTTCCATGGTCTGGTAGGTTCGGTAAGGTAAGGGTGAAGAAGGGTGAGAGAGTGAATTCAGTGGGTAGGTAGCCAGAGGAACCAAGTGGTGTGTGCCCTGGCTCTGAAACGCGTTACTGGGCCACGGGCTAAGAAATCGATGAAGCCCCCACCCTGCTTTCGCATTTCCAACGGCGCAACCCCTATTCGCTCCTTAGCCGCACCCTGCAACACTCGATTGGATTCGCAAAATGCTTGTATTTCTCGCTACACCTGCCTGCCTATCTGGCCAACTGGTCTTTCGCGAAACTACCCTTATCCATACCTCTGTATCTGGCATTCCTTAATTCGAGCCACTACTCCATGACCTATATACAATATATCTGCGGTAGATCCCCCAACTGAAAATTCCTTTTTCATCCCCTTCCAAATATATATAGACATAGAGGGTGGTATTCTAGTGCAACCACAGTTTCAATCACGACCCCTACACTCTTGACTGACTCACTCATTGAATCCCTTGATCTGATTCGACCTGACCTGATCTGATCTGATCGATCGTAGGATTAGTGTGATCTCCCTCGCAACCCCTTCAGAGAGAGTTTCAAGCTAGAGGGAACTAACCATATCCCGCTTCGGTAAGCACGATTGCTTATCAAAGTAAAGCCGTGATTTGGTTTCATCTTCTACTAGAGAAATTAACCTCCTCTATGATATACAAAGTCTGCACGAAGCAAACGCTATTTAATGGACACTTCATTGCCAAGGCAACTAACTCTAATTACTATCAACCAGATAGCTGTCATACTGACCCATTGGATCAAAAAGTTTTTGTTTAATTTACTGGACATCCCAGTGGCGGAGCTACGATGTATCTCAAAGGATGATCCCAGGCGATGATTGATACGGTTGCCCGTGATAGTATAGGTACGTGAAATATTTAACTGGCACTTAATTATAAGAGAAGCTATTAATCACTGTCTAGCGTTAGAGCCGCTTTAGATCAGGTTTACAAAGTCCATGTCGATTATCAAAATTTCCCCAGGTGAAGCATGACTGTACTTTTTAAGCTTGCTAATACATAACACGAAATTATTTAAGATGGAAGCTGACAGCATCGCGATGAATATATATATATATATATATAACGAAAATAATAATATTTCGTTCGATGTAAACAGTGCCTTGATTCAACGAAATATTGTCGAGAATTCCCGGTTAGTCCGTGGAGAGAATAAATTCCAATAGCACGGGAACGATAATAGATTCAAATTGAATAGCAAAAACAAAATGTTATCGTTTATTCGTACTCGAGTCTTCGTCTCTCTTTTATTCATTTCCTCTTGCACAATTTTTTTTACCGGTTCCGATGAAGCTTCTATCTCGTTGACAGACAGTCGCAGATTCAAGATTTCCCACTTGACTCTTCAACGTGCACTTTCTTTCTTTTTCTCTCTATCCGTCTCTCTACTTCGCGTAAACTGTGCGACAGTCAGTTCGTGAGGATGTTTCGCGACGTAACAGCCGAGGAGTGCTTCCGGCAGGTAAAACGACAAAGACAATTGATCTTTTATTCCGAGGGTACAATGGATCGCTCCTAGTGGCAGTCACTTTTACTCTCGACACCGGATTTACGTGATACAAGTACCTAGAGAGCAGAGGGAAACGAGAGTTTCTGATGGGAAATGCGGAAATTCCAGGGTGAATTTACGATAGCGACGCAGAATGGCGGCATATCAACGTGAACCGTTCGATCCTGACCGAAACTCATCCATCAGAGGTAATACGAAGAAATAGGTGGGAGCTGTTCGATAGCGAACCAATGAATTACCCAATTCCCGATTGGCAGCTCATTGCTCATTTCCACATCCGGTAGCTGCTCACGTCCCTATGTACATATATATATATATATATTTCTAACTATCTAAAACCTTCCTCTATTTCATTTATACCTCTTACATGTATCTATCCAATTTTAGCCCTTTGCTTCATCTTCCCTCAGCTTACCTCAGTATCAACCCTTACTTGATTCAGTAGGAAACAGCATGTCTCTTTGGTAACTAGTGACTTACTGGCTGCTTGCCCTATCATGACACTGTACAGATAAAGTGATATATATACGGATGCTGTGTGTCAGAGCGAGATACTAATTAACCGCGACAGATACAGGTATACGTATATATATGTATCTGGGAGTTGGGGTACAATTTACTATTCGAATGGTTATTGTCGATTTTCATGGTTCGTTGGGCTTACCACTGTTGAATTTACTCGGTAATGTTTCCCAAGTTTCCGCAAAACAGGCAGTAGTAGTGTGAATGAAGTTACCTAGTTACTTAGAACGTATCTCTATCCACCTCTGTGTATATATGTCTAGAAGGTCCAAAGATCTCACATGGTTATAAAGCCAGTAAGCGGATTTTGCTCCTGAAAAGGTTTCTCAGATCAATATATAGATATACTCTATATATTTTTTTCAGAATCGACAGTCTCCATTGTCGTCAAAGTTTTCATGGAAGCGAGCACACAATAGGATTGTACGTGAAAGTGAACGCGCGTTGTAAAACGTTCGAAGCGACGGTTAAAGTTTATCCATAAATTTATATATTTTAATGAGGAAAAATATATATACATAAAAAATCGGTTACCAACCACCCTCTCTAGTACGCCTGTAACTCGCGCACGAACTAGTTCACTCGCCACATATTTCACAATCAGTGTAACGTGTAGCCGTTACGTTCGTTGGACGTTCGCCGCCATTATACCCACTGATCGCTGTAATGCCGATCGATGGTAAAGCAGACTCGGCTCCTCTGCCAAATAATAACGTCGCGTGTCCCACGAGCGGAGATTGAAACGGTGAATCTGATAGGGAGGATTGGTGCGCGAAGACGTAAGGGACAAAAAGAATAATCCAGCCAAGGAAGATTAAAAGGTCCCGCTGGGTATTTGTACGGGACGTTTTACTGACACAGGGTGTATGTAGTTACATAACCTATCTATGTACTTTCTTATCTCGTGGTCGAAGCTCCTTCGATCGAACCCTTGCTGCTGCTACGATAAACTCCGGAGTTTTCTATTGTATGTATTATATTTTTTATTTTCTTTCCTTTTTTATGCTTCCGTCTATACCATTCTGCCGATGCCTCTCTTTTTTCTATCTTGAAGATCTTTTTCCTCGACACGGATGTATAGGTTATGTGTACACGATTGGTTGTTTGCCGATATTTCTGTGGAATAAACTTTTCCGGATACCCTCATGGGGTTAGATTAAATTATGGACGTAGATTGGATCGCGATTGGACGTTTGCAGTGTTTAACAATTTCGAATATTAGAACGCGCAATGGGATGGGGTAGGAAATAAATAGAATTTCAAGTCAATGGGCGCCCGGTACTCCTGTTTACTCTTCCGAAAAAGTAAGATAAACAAGACTTGGAAAAGATAGAATATCTCTAAAGACTCCTCGGGCAATCAATATTTGAATAAGACAAAAAAGAGAATAACTCCACCCGCTGTATATTTCGTTGATAATGAAATTGTAATTATATATTCTCGAGTGAAAGTTAGTCGGCTGAAAATAATATCCATTAGGTGGGTGTGCAATTACGAAAATGAAGACGGGGCAAAAGAGCATACCCGTTACTCCTGGTGCGCAACTGTGAAGATTCATAAGAAATTGGAAAAAAAATATTGTCAAAGTGCTTTCGCGAACGATGCTGCCATGTTTGAAAAACGGTTGAGTTACGCCATGCTAACCACAATGGAAATAGCGCGCTCTTTGATGTGGTTAAATTACAGAAACTTGAAGAAAATTAACCAGTGCCAGACGATACAATGCTAAAGTCTTTGAGGAGAACCATGTATGCCAATTAATTGCACCTAATGAACCGATCGATCGACCAATTAAGGTTGCGGTTCAATTGCTTAATTAGCCGGAAGAAACCGGGGTGTTGACTTCCTCCGTCTCTAGTCTCCCACAATGTCAGTGACTCCTTCACTTTTTCTCTCTCTCTCTCTCTCTTTCTCTCTCTCTCTCTCTCTCTCTCCCCCTCCCCTTCTCTGTCTCCCTCATTCTTACCAGTAAAACGGCAAGCAACTCGCTAAAGTCTTAAGAAGAAACGCAGGTCAGTCCCGTAAAAGTGGCAAGATAGGTAAAGTCAGGAATGCCTTGCGGAGTTGCTAATGAAGCCGTATTATTATCCTCGTTACGGTCGAGTGGCCTACTGGATAAGAATGCCGTCGTTCTCTTTTCTGGAAGTTCTCCAGAAGGAGGAAGGCAAGAACGAGTAATTGAATTTACGAAAGATGATAAACGCGCTTGCCACTATTGCAGACACAATGGGTCTCGTAAAGGCGCCATTAAATTTAATGCCTTCAACGCATTACATGCTGCCATCGTTAACCCCCCCCCCCCCCCCCCCCATGGATACCGATGAGGCTTGTGTTTGACGTTTCCAAAAGCATTACCCGCAACTCGACAACACACTGCCTACCTGGAAACAATCTTCCCTCCAATAATTAAACGTTACGACTCCATCGGATCAAGGGGCGTTTGGCATTTAAAAAATTGACTTGTTACATATTGTGAAGAAAAAAATGTTCCTGCAATTTTTCATAATTTAAAAAAAGACACGTGCAAGCAAGCCAATGGAATGAGCGAGATAAAAAGAAGTTGCTATTCACCATGCCTTTTTCCACCCCTTTGTAGCACGTCGTACGTCCATATAAATTGATCGATTACTGTCCACTCATTGAAGGCAGTGGAAACACTAACCAGACCTGACGAGTCGAGTACACGTCAATGACCACAGATCTGTACAGTTACGTTACGGCTTTCATTACGTCCAGAAGGGTCTTTTCAACAATCACGTTTTTTTTCTCATTCTGTTCGTAATGTACGACCATCCAGCATTGTCATCGTCGTCCGCTCAGCGACAGATTCTAAAGGTAAATTACGTGGGTTATAGAAGGCGACAGGGCGAAAAAAGGCTGTCACGAGAAGGTAAGAGAAAGAAGAAAGTACTCTGGGCTAAAAATAGAAAAAGACATCGTAAGCTGCGAAAAAAAAGTGTGCAAGAAAGAAAAAATGTCATCTGAGACGCCGAAGGAAAGTAGCGTCGCGACGCACTCGGTCTGCTCACATTAATTACGAGGGATGTAAGAAGCATGACGAAAAATTTTCAAAATAAAAATATAACAACGGAGGAGTATGCTGATAAAAGCCGTATATGTTATACAAAAATATGAGAAACCTAGTATACCCGCCATTTTGGTCAGTCACCATATGGAGAACGAGATTAAAATATAAAGAAAAAAAAAAAAAATAACAAAAAAGTACAAACAGGAGTATATATGACAGAAAAAAAGGATATACAAAACATCGTAACATGCGTGTCAGCGACAGTCTGTTGGAAATAAAAGTTTTTTTTCACGCTGCAATTCCATACACGGTGAAATGGTTAAATTCATTTTTTTTTTTCCTTTTGTCGCTAAAATAGAAACAAAGGTTACATTCAATCTCCATTACGATTGTCCCTAAATAAAATTCTCTAGATTTTTTTTCATTCTCTTTCAATATCCAACCCTATTCTGTTGATTCCTGTAGCATTCAAGAGTTATCTCACTGAAACACGTATGCGCATTTACTGTGCATATGCAACGCACTCGTTCGTTAACTGCACCAATTCGGTACAGATTTCGGTCTTCATAGCACAAAGCACCATTTCGAAAACGATACCGATAACACGCTCCGCCCGCCCTTCTGTTTACAGTACACAGCGTACGCGATATTCGTGGAAAATTTGAAGAAACTGAGACTCACCGTGAGAGCCCACGTAAAAAAATTATATGCAATTTCTATACAAATAATATACAGCAACTGTATAATACAAAAATGGACATATAAAATTGTATAGAGATATATATACATTCTATATACAATACATTTTGTATACATATTTGTGAAAATAGCAGCGTCATAATTATTAATAAAGTTGCAAATGGTATATGTTAAAAGTTTAACGTTTATGGAACATAAAATTATCAATAATGTAACTACAATTGAATGTTACAGTGACAAATTTCAATATCTAAGATATTTTTTGGTTAAAAATCAAAGAAAAAATAGAAAATACCGGTATAGAGAATTACGAACTGTTAATGACGCATTCCCATTCATGCATACGTGTAGAATTTACATTGATCCTCCTACTGCATCTTACTTTTCGTATTAGTAATTCTTCTGTGGCATGTTAGTCTAATCCTCGGCATCTATTAGTTTTCTATTCATTCAATGAATGTCTGACAAAAGTAAAATTTTGATGAAGCCGCCCGACGAAGGGGAACAGAAGGTACCATTTCTTTACAGACAGTAAAAGAGTGGAGGCGATTCATTTTATTGCGTACTCGGAACAAAGATTCTCCAAACTTCGAAGGGGATAATTTCAGGGAAAAAAGATTACAATACAAGGAAAAGAGACGAATCGCTCCGTCGAATAATTGTAAGACGATGGTAAGACGATGGGAGTCTGACACGAGGGAAGGAAAGAAAAAAAAGTTTGAGACATGGTAATTACGCTTTTACATTTCTAGATATGAGGGGAACGTAAAAAAAGCAATCTCCTTCTTGACGAAAAAAAAAATGCAGATACAAGTACGGAATACCAAATGTTTCTCTTTCGTAGATTTAATAGCAAAATTTTTGTTTTCTCTGTTAACCTTGGAAAAGATGTTATCAAAGCGTCAAAATCGTTTTACTCTACGCAAACAGTCACTTTACGCAGTCCTATACTCGTTCTCTGTAATTGTAATAAATAAACGTAATGTCCGTAGTAGCAAGCTAAAGGTTTGTTTACACATTTATTATGCGACACTGAAAATGCATCTGGTTGTTGACAAAGTGAAGCTCGACGAACGCGACGCGTCAACTAATTTGCCTAAAAGTACAGTAAATCAGTATTCATTAATTAGCCGTAACAATAGTCTCTCGAGTTACCGCATTTACTAAGAGTTTAATATCATTTCATGTTATTTGATGAAACGCAAGTAGTTATCAAGCCATTAGCAAGAAGTTAAAATAAGAGGAGCCATAGGCATTCTAAGAGTTAAGGATCTCACGCGATCTTAATACAGACGTCAAACGAGTGAAGCCACATCGTCGTTAATAATTCTCGCATTCCCATTAAGGGGGTAGGTTACCCCTGAAATTTTGAAAAAATGTATTTTTTATTTCTTTTTTTATATTCCGATAGCTACAATCTATTCCGTTCATTTTAAGCCTAAGCCGATAAAAAGTTCCAAATATTGACGAAATGACAGCCAAAAATGGAAGAGTGCATGTATTTGGTGCGCGCCAGCTGCGCCAAAAATTCGTCCTTGATTCACCTTTTCATCTTGATGTCCCGACAGCAGTGAAGCCTGCTTATGAAGAATTGAGCAAAGACGAACTTCTTGAGAGATGCCTCGGTGGATTTTCCCGAAATCAAAATGAGAGTTTGAACGCGAAAATATGGAAAATCGCACCAAAGAATACTTTTTGTGGCATTGAAGTAGTTCAAAATGCTGCATATATTGCTGTTTGCACATACAACGATGGAGCGTCAAGTGTATTATGCATTTTGCAAGTAATGGATATTCTAATCTGCCCTGAGATTATTGATTGACGCTGGAGAACGAACGAAAGTCGCGTGAACGTTGCCGATCGTCGTGCTTTAATGATGACGAAGGAGAGCAGAATTGAATTCATGCGGAAAAAAGAAAGGCATCTCACGATCTAAATAAGTCAGAAGAAGATGTATTGTATGAAGTTGGCATCAACTGAAATCCGTGAGTATCAATTTCTATGCGTAAAGTGAAAAAAACTGCACATTAAACTTGAAATGCGATTTCCCACAAACTACGTTTTTCAAGTCGGTGAACATGAAATTTCAAAAACCGCTACAACAATTTTCATAAAAATTGAAACAAGGTCGCGCAATAATATTCTATACGGAGTGCAGGGAGTAGATTTTTCAAAAAAATACGTAAATAAAAGACAAAAGATATTTCTGTTGAAACAAAAGAGAACAGTGGATTTGTAAAATAAAAAATGAAAACTTTTTTTTTCAATATTCTGCTTCCAACACTGTAGAGAATGTTTTACAGATTGTTACACCGTTTTTTCATTATTCTTTTAGATGATTCATCTACCAGGATCGAGTTCACCACACAACGATGCACCTCCCGGACACAGTTCCACGTTTTTGTTGATACCTTTCTTTGTTTTCAACCTATATAACTTTTTTTTTCAGAATAGAGTTAATGAAATGACAATAAAACCAAACTCAAACGATGTCTGTATCTTTATTTATCCCTGTAGAAAAGACGTCTAAAAAAAAGGCCTATTTTGCGGCTATCAAAGGTAACCTACCCCCTTAACTAACCACTTCTGCATAAGTTACTGCATTTCCACGAGACCACGCGAGAGCAATGGCGGATTCGCGGTAATCATTAAAAGCGTAATCCTCGTCAGCTCTTCAACAATAATACGTCTTTTCGACAAGAGCACAATTTAACAAATTTTGTTTATATTTTTTTATTTCGTACCTTCCAAATACCCTTGCACGCACGAGGATTAACAGGAAAGGCTATGCAAATGATACTGAGAACCGTAGCAGGAAAGCAGGTCATGGCGGAGCCAAAGCTCGCAAAATCGTACGGGAGTCGAGTCGCGATAAAATAGAAATTATTAAACGAATAATAAAAATTGAAAAAAAAGCTTGTTGCAATTAACGTTTAAAATTGTCGCGCTTTAACGAGATAGGAGTGTCGCCATTGAAGAGGTGAGGCGCTCAATTACTCTGTATCCTTCACAAGGAGAAAATAAATAGAATTGAAAAAAGAAGAGTACCCCCGCGAGAGAGAGAGAGAGAGAGAGAGAGAGAGAGCGAGAGATAGAGAGAGAGAGAGAGAGAGAGAGCGAGAGTGCGAGGGTGTGAGGGT
>JARQST010000667.1:41295-128842 GCA_030142225.1 Pachycephus smyrnensis
AACAAAAAACGCCCCCCCCCCCCCCCCCCACTGCCACCGTAAAAGCCGAAAAATCTAATAACGAAGGTCCACCTACCAGAATTCGGCTCTCCGTTGCTATTTGGACGGGCCGATGGTGCGCCGTCCCTTGCCTCCACTTCTAAAGCGTAAGCACCCTGCTTTTCACGATCGAACACCACCTTCGTAAAGACCTCGCCAGTCTCCTGATTTATTTCGAAGAAATCCTTTCCCTCGTTCCGGTCGCTGTCCACCACGTAGTACGTCACCTGGGAACAGAATGACATCCCATTTAGGTCATTGTTGTGCGCGGCCATTTTTCTAAAGGAATTTTTCCTCAAGAAGGGACGTCCACTTATTTATAGTATTTTCAGTGTAAAGGAATTGATATGAAGAAAAAAAAATCTTTTTCCACAGGTTTATGCGTGTGTATAGTTTTCTGAATGTTCATCAATGAGTTTCAATGTTACAAGCACAAACTCGATTATTCATATATGTAATAACGATGTACGAAACTTTACCTTATTGTTCGGATAAGTTCCATCCTTGTCGATCGCATTGACTTGCGTAACTTTACTACCAATTGGTTCGCCCTCGAGTACAGTCTCTTGCTCCCTTTCAGTGAACAATGGAATTTCATCGTTCACATCCTCCAGCATGATATAAACAGTTGCCTCGGATGCGAGCTGCTGCGCGCCGTTATTCTAAATATGAACAAAAAGAGGCAAACAAGCTTGGTATCCTTTTCAAATTCACAAGCTGCCTCCTACTCAAACGTATCTCTGGATGGATACAGTTAGGTTAGGTATGTTAGATTAGGTTAGCTGGTACTTATGAAGGAACTTTGGAACGACGTGAAAGCATTTCGAATATCGTACAGAAAGAAGCCAGGGGGAACAAACGCCACTGCGAGCACCGTGTAACAAGCTGGGTTCTCGTGAAAATAATCAAAGAAGAGTCCGTGATTGTATCGAGACAAAGGAATGTATCAAACAAGTGTGTAGACAGTTACGTAATTATTTATAAGAAGCTATATTCGGTACGCAAAGAACATTTGGATTCTTAAAATCTGATAGCTTTGTACCGTTTTACTTGTTCGTTTCAATTAACCAAGAAAAAATTGTACAAACCTCCACTCGTATAGTCAAATTAAATTCCTTTATGCTCTCGTAATCCAGTTGATGATTGACCTTGATATCCGCCCAAGTGACGGATTGCTCGGCGCGTTGTTGAAGATAAAACGTATGCTGCTTGTTGGTCTGTGCCGTTGAACCCGGCATCAGGTGGTAAAAGACTGTTGGGTTGTTTTCGATTCCAGAGCTATCAACACACATGGATCATGTCAGAAAGATTCCGCACGTACAGCGACGGGGCATGCGGAAACGGAAACAGAAATGAGAACGGGAACTCCCTAGATAATTACCGAACAGACTATGTTCAAAATTCGAATATAACGTAAGGCCCATGCTTTTAACGTTTAAATCAGAGAAATTAACTCGAAACTGTCTAAGGATAACATTACGAGACTTACTACCCTTTCGATGACACGCTTTTTCGAAAAAAAAACAATTTATCATTCAAACAATGTCTCAATGTCAATCTTTTTTTTTTAATATATGATTATAATGAATTTCGCGGTTCAATGTTTGAATTGCTAGTTAAAAATCACAAAAGTTTTAATTGGTGAAAAGTTACAATATTTCTTCCCCAAAAAAATTTCGAATAATAGGATAATCTTAATTAATCCAAAATTCATAATTGTACTGTCTAGTAAAGAGTATATTATTATTATTATTACATATCGAGCGTGCAGCGAAAGCGTAGTCGGCGCTTACGTCAATCTCGTTAAATACGACAAATCTCTACGGCTTTGTTATTACCCAATTTTTCCGTGGTATTTTTTGTCACTCGTTTTTTTTTATTGTTTCTCACTTTTTTCTATTTTCTTTGCTAGCATCTTTTTTCCCCCGAATTTCTCCCTTATTCAGCTTTTCCTTTCCATTTCGACCGTCAAACATCTCTAAAGGCAAATATACTCGACCATCTCTGGTGGCATTTGTAATTAGGCATTACTTGTATTCTAACTCTACTTGCCTCGCGCTCGCAACTTTTTCATTTCATTTAGCTCATTTTGCGATGTCATTGTTACGTATGTATATCCTCACTGTTAATCAGATTAATTTATGCGATGCTTTTGGATTTTGTATTATATATATACGTATATGTTATTATTATTGAAACATTCGCAAATCGTCCAGGAGGATGTGTGCAGTGTCGTGTGAAGGAAATCAAAAGCACTTTCGAGAGACAGAGTGAACCCTTATTTTTTTCATTTTTTTTTTCCTTCAAGAGACAAATAATAGAAAGGGAATGAGTGCGAGGAGGGAACCAATACACCGTCGAACCTACCAGAAAACGTGTTCACCCGTGTACTTGTGCGTTCCTGTGTAAATGTGTAGGCGAACTTGTGTAAGTGCGAAAGTGTAACGAAAGAAGGCATTGGATATGGGTGACAATGGATGTACGAGTTGCAAATCCAAAAGTGATTTTTTCTGTTTTTTTTTTTCCCCCCATTTAGTCAGCACTGAGACTGTTCGTCAATTCGTCCATTTCTAGTGTCAAAATGTTTAGCGTGGTGTTAGCGCGAAATGGACTAGTCATCAAAATCATTGACTCTTATCTCGTTTGAAAATGAAAAATCTCTCTGTTGTATCTACTTTTTTATCGTTGCTCCTTCTTTTATACGCTTCTTTTGTTTTTTGCTGCTTTTTCTATTTTTTTTTGGTACTACTGTTTATATACTCGCCGACAAAACGCTACGCAACGCTACAGTTGTCGCAAGCACCAACGTAACGTGACGCAACGCAAAGAAGCCAACTGACGAAACATGCCCAAAAATTAATACGGCATTCGTGTCGACGATCTATGCGAACGTGGATGTATATATATTTAATATATATATTATTATTATTATTATTATTACTCAAAAAAGGTGGAACCAACAGAGAAAACAAAAAAAGACAAAATTCAATTTGCGGGACTTTTACCGTGGTTTACGAGGCGACGAAAATTAAAAAATAAAAAAGACGAACGATTAACGCCTCGTGGTTTTCTTTTCTTTGAAAAGGGAAAAAAACGAGATTCGAGAAAAACAGATCGGGGAACAATATTTGGGGTGTAGGATGTGAAAAAAAAATTTTGAAAAACGCCAATACGACAAAAACCAAGAACATCTAGCCGAAGCATGCCCAAAAATCGTGTACGGCACCCATTTTATACTAGTAAATGTGCGTGTGTGAGGAGAATCATTTTTGACATGATTTTTTTATTGATTTTTGAAAAATCAAACATAAGCGTGTGTAACCTGATTCCAAAGGACTCCTACACCATGGATAATGACGGAAGGAAAGCTATTAATGACAATAATCGTATAATGGACAAGACACGATAATCATCATCGATGACAACTGACGACAATGACGCTCGGAAATGAACTGAAAGACATGGTGGATGACGAGAATGAAATAAAAAAATAAAATGAGTAGGTCTTACATCAAATAAATGGATGAGAACAAAGGCAGGTCGTCGTGAACAGCCAGACACACCGAAAATTACGTGCATTCATGTAAATCATGTATCGTATAATCGATGACAGTGTTAATGATACCATGTGATAATTCCCTTCCCTTTTTTTTTTCTATTAACAAAACGCAATACGTCTCTTTCAACATATCCGAAATACAGATCATTACGAATAACATTATAGAACGTTACATCGAACAAGCATTAACCATTTTACGTTCCTACAGTATTTACAGAATATCCTCTAATACCAACTTGATAAGTGGAATTGAAATTTTTCAAAATCATTATAAAATCTAGTAACAATCGAAGTTCTCACTTTGTTTCCCCCCAAAATAATGACATTTCACAGAAAAAAGAAGAATAATTCTCAAACGAAAATCGGCATTCCTCAATGATGAAAGAGATACGTAAATAAAAAAATGAAGAAAAAAATCATGTAATCAATGACGAAACGTTATTGTGTTGTATATCTGATTGTTGTAGGCGATAATGAACTATGGGTATATAAAGATGATCGGTGTGAGTTCGTACACAATATCCAATTAACGTGCACAAGAAACAATATATTGCCACGAGATTTGCGTGCAGGGCGGGTTCTTGCGTGCAGCTGCACGGAGGCATTAACAGTGTGACAGACCTGGCTTTAATAGACACAACTTTAGCCCCAACGGCCATGTTCTCTTTACAGTAGATCGGGCCATACACTACGTGGTCCCATACGGGCGGATTATTCGCACGGTCCACAACGTCAATCTGAACCTCCACCGTTCGCGACAAGGGCGGGTAGCCCTTGTCTTGGGCCATCGCCTCCAGCTTGTATGTCTCGCGCTACACGGCAGGACACGGGTTAACAACACGGGAACAAAGAAAAGACAACGGCGTTAGTTAAAGTCTCCACGAATTCTTTGACGTGACGTCATCTTCGCAGAATCGCCGTCTCGTTTCAGAAGAAGAATAATGATAGAAGAAGAAGAAGAAGAAGAAGAAGAAGAAGAAGAAGAAATATAGATAAGAAGTATTAGAAGTAGAGGAAGAAGAGTAAAGAAGAGGAAGAGGAAGAATATTAAAATGAACAATTAAAACGGCGCTTTTCGAACGGTATGAAGGTACATGGAAGTCTACTGTGTTGACAAAGGTATTGGGTGATCGGCGGCGATGGTTGACAGTCAGTGACATGATAACAATGACAGTAAGGATTGGTTAACGGCGAGACTTTTTTTTTTCAATGACAGGCAAAAAAAGCAATGATAATTTCTCGGACCCAGTAGCTGGAGGCTCGACGTCGAAGATGAAACAGGTTCCCGATCGACGAGTCGCGTGCTTTTCCTTCTGGCACATCCCTAAATGACCTAGGGGTGAGGTTGAGGGGGGTATCAAATGACCTGACCAATTTTCCTCTCCTAATTAATAATCGATTGCATTATCTCCTATACGCACAACTTACATGCGCGCGATAATGCACATATAGACACGTCACTTTTCTTTTAGGGCTACACAACATATAAATATACATATACATGTACGGCAAGGACTTTGGCTAACGTACCCGGGCGTACCATAACCTTTTTCCTTTTTTTGGGATTTTTTTTAATTTGAATATATAACATCCTGAGAGTTCGCACTTTCGTCCGCTTTGTGTTATTCTCTCCCTTGTATGTTTCGCTGTCGTTCCTCGTTTACATTGTTTGCTTTTTGACTTCGTGTACTTTTTTTTGTTTGTTCGTTACTCTTTTTATTTCCCCTTTTTGTCGCCTTTCTCTCTCGGGGCCTTTCTGTCTCGCATTTTTTTTGGCTTCGATCTTTCGCTCGATGGTCGCGCTATGGACGCGCGATGGACAAGGGGGGCACGTGTCAGGCGTCACGCGTCACGCAGCACGTGGCACGTGACACTCGTCTTGGCGTCATACAAACCTGGCTTTCACCGACGTCACTACAGTACCCACTGTGACATTTTCTTTGATGTGAATGGGGCCGTATACATTCTCATCCCACAGAGGAGGTTTATTGTTTCTGTCTACGACGTCTAACTCAACGTCCACGTCTGCGTGCGAGGGTGGCGTCCCTCTGTCGGATGCCCGCACTCTCAGGCGATACCTGTCTCGCTAGTGGCAAAACATGGGCCGTCAAGTTACAGGATCATTTGGGACACTCTTCAATAAACGAATGAGAAAATAAATAGTGAAAACGCGTCAAGATTGCAAGCCGATATACCTATAATATATATGTATATACATTTAAGCATACACATACGTATATTAATATATACATATATATGTGCCTACATTAAAACCAAAATGGCCGCGGCATGTTATTAATGGTAATGAGAATTCTAAAACGAGAGTCGATTACAACGTCGGGCGAATGTGACGCCATTTTAAATGGGACAAACTGAATAATTCATTTTCGAAATTTTCAAGTGAAATATAATTGCACGTTGCGTGGGTTCATATACAGATCCTCGCATAATGTGCCGGTCATGTAATTAGGGGGATTTACAGATTTTGAGAATGAAGAATCTGGTAGGTATCTATTCCTTTGTAATTTAAGCCGTGTTCATATACGGTTTACTTTTGCTCGTGGTTTACGTCAACGGACACGACGTATGCGCATGCGCATTGTTACTTGCCTTTTTATCAACAATTCTCTAAATGACGTTCTGGAACACTTGAAACGGATTATTGCATTGTTATGGAATGAAATATCAATGAGCCCATGAGAGATACCCACGAGATTCGAATTTTCCCGCCTCGACGTATAAATCGGCTCGACATCCTTGAAACAACGCGAACGATCAACTTAAGTGTATGTCTGACCATACGAATTCGTACTAAATCAAAAGTCGTAAGAAAAAAACAACAAAAAAACGAAAAATATCCAAAATATTTCGCGTCGACGGACAGACATAGGTATTTCGATAAACACAAGAGTTAAGGTCCTACTTACTGGAAAACAGCCCTTTTTTGTCATCGTCAAATCCGAAGGAAAGTAAATGGTGCAATCAACACAAACATAAACAATAAGAATAATGAAAAATTAGTCTCGTACAGAAAAATATAAATGAACTCAATGCAGGCGTTTTTTTTTCATTTTTCTTTCTCAATTATATATCTTTTGTCGTTCTTTGTTGCATGCAAGCAGAATGCGCTTTAAATAGGCATCACGGAGAGAGAGGAAATTAGGAGAGAAGTGAGTAAGTGAGTAAGTGAGAGAGACAGAAAGAGAGAGAGAGAGATAGAGAGAGAAAGAGAGAGAGAGAGAGAGAGAGAGAGAGAGAGAGAGAGAGAGACAATTATAGAGAGAGAAAGAAAGAAAGAGATAGGTGCTCAGGTTAAGATGCTGGAGCCAAAAGGATATATTCGGAACAGAGAAATATGGTATAGGTAGGTTCAAATATGACGACCCCTCGTTCGTTTTTGCTTTTTGTAACGACACTCAAAAACAGATGGACGTTATCTGCGTTAGCTATATACGTATTTTACACTGGATATATACATATCTTGGTCGTTCTCAAGATCCAATATGTATATGTCTCTCTGTTTGGTCACAACAGTTGGTATGCTGCCCCAATCACAGAAGAAAAAATGTCACACGCCAAAGGACAACGGTCTTACGTTCTAACGTGTCTTATCGGCGCTCACGAAATTACAAAAAAATCTCTCGTTAGGCAGTCTCGTGTTGTTGCTGTTATGAGTCGCGAATGTGAAAAAGTAGCCGAAAAGTCAGAGTCGAACAGATAGATGGTACAGTCAGAGATAATGAACGAAAGAGAAAGTTTTGATGAATCAGATTGAGTATTGAATAAATCAGAGAGAGATGAAGAGATAAAGATTATAAACGAGAGTAAGAGATTAGAGTGAAAGAAAAAAACAATGGCGATCGAGAGTGAGAACGAATATCAAAGAAATGTAGATGGAGAGGGAGAGTGAAAGAGAAAGAGAAAGAGAGAAAATAGAGGAGAGTGAATAAGAAAGCGTGAGATAGAGCGAGAGAGAGAGAGAGAGAAAAAGAGATAGAGAGTCTCAGTGAGATCCGTTCCTGTAAAGGAATCAAAAACACATTCATATAAAATATCGCAAGCATTTTCAAAAATTGTTTATGTCTGATGCACCACAAAATGCGTAGAGGATGAGGAGGTACACCGTACGTGGGGCTCAAAAAATCTCGTTCCCACCTGCTCCTGGAAGTTCAAAAAACATCACTTCCCTTTTGAAAAACATTCACATTAGTTAGTAGAGTTAAGCACGAAAACATGTATAGAATCGAGGGCGGCCGCAGCGCACGCACGTTGTGTGTGATGCAGAAAAATTCGCCGTCCATCAAGTTCATTAAAAGTGTTACAGTGCCGCTCATTATATTTCATAATGGAGATATTACGTGATATCGAGTGTAAAACGCAATCGAGTTCCTCTTGCGCCGTTGGCCGTGAGGGCTCGTGAAAAAACAACAACAAAAATACCGCGCGAAATGAATTTGTCAAAAAAAAAACGCAAAATTAAAAAATTTCTGACATGTGAAATACGTTTCACCGTTGCCCAATATGAACGATCACTAGATAATTAGCTGTCGTCGAGGCGCACGAAAACCGTTCATTTTTTTTCAGTTTTCGATTAGCGCATCCAAAAATTTCCTTCTCTCCGTTTTTATCTTTTTTTTGCTCAACTTTGTGCATTCTCTTTTTTGCTCGTGTTCGTCGTTCGTTTTCGTTATCATTTTCTTTTATTCGTCTCTCATTAAACTCTCGTCTTTATCAGTTTCTTCGTTTCTATAGAGATTTTTCGGTTCGTCCTTTTCTCCCGTTCGTATTCTCGTTATCTTGTTCCTCGAAAAATTGGTCAGAACGATCGAGATCGATATTTTTTTTTGTTGTTCAAGGTACGTGAAGCATTTGAGGAAATCAGGCATAGCTAAGTACCATAGTGAACACATTGTGCAATATCAATGGGAATAAAATTCTATACATGTGCCGTACAAATGAAACTCATTTTTTAGTTGCAGAATGTATGCATATATACACATATGAATATATGTACATATATAGATTGCTCCTACGTTAAAATTCATCATGAAAATATGCGCTTACATATCGCGCATTTTTACGTAAATATATTAAAAATTTCCTGCAAGTACATATGTGTATACAGGCATACGCGTAATTAGTGAATCAGAAATCAGAATGGTACGGTCAAACGCATATGTTAGTATATACGAGATATGCCGATTAGCAACAAAACGGACACGTGTTAAACATAAGTACAACGGAAATATATAATGTCGGCAGTAAGTGTACACTTGGCTATGTAGAAATATTCTAATCAGTGTTTTGGCTCAATAACATATGCCCGGACGTTATTAGTGCTTCTTACTATACAACATGAAATTAATGTTTCAGGATAAAACACAATAAATTTCGTTACAACAGTTGCTCTCTGTGATCGTTATAAAGTTTCGTCGTTAATTTAATTGTTATCAGTGTTTCGCACATAGTAAATAGTACAGTCAAAATGTAAACTGGTAACGCGCACGTGAGATCGTTATCAGTGACACCGTATAATAAACCATGCTAAAATACATTTTAATACTCTTGAACGTCCAGAAGATAATCATTCGTCTTTTTTTTGGCACTGATTCGTCAGTTCATATATTTTGAGCCGTGACTGATATTATATCCTAATATATTATTATTATATTGTATATTATGAAAAATACTCACATCCAATGGCTTCTTTAACACAATCCAACCAGATTCCGGTTGGATTTCAAAATACTCCAGACCCTGGTCGTTGTTTGGTGCGCTTAAGGTGTACGTTATGGCACCATTGTTGTCAGCGTCTTCATCAGATGCTGAGACACGTAAGATATTTGTTCCTATACTGGCATCTTGTTTTACATTCTCAACATATTTCTGTGAATAAACAACAATGTATGATAAATTCATTATATGAAAAAAGAAAACTACATTAGGCATCAAATCAAATGATTACCTGACGATCGAACAATGGCGGGTTGTCGTTGACGTCAGTGATTTCAACAGTAAACGAGCAAACACCTTCCAATGAAGGTTCACCTTGATCAGTAGCTTTCACAGTGACAGACACAAATTTTCCGTCGTCTCCCTCACGATCGAACACCTATAAAAATCGAAGAGAGGATTGATCAATCTTGTCTGCACGATAACAAAGTCTGTACGATAACAATAACATGGTCATTCATGTTTACCTTGTTGGTGTAGACTTCACCACTTTCCTCGTCTACAGTAAATTTTGTGCCTTTTTGATTAGGCTGTTGCACAATGGAATATTTAACTTGGCCATTGACACCCTTGTCTTCGTCGGTGGCCTGTACCTTTATCACAGTACTACCATTCGGCGCCCCTTCTTCGACTTTTGGATAATATGTACCACACTCTTTGAAAACAGGCTTGTTGTCGTTCACGTCTGTTATGAAGACAACAACGACAGCTGTACTTGTATGAATAGTCATGTCGCCATTGAGACAACATGCCCCGTCATCAAGGGCTGTAACATTCAACTCGTATTTGTCACGGTCTAATGATATAGCTTTGCCATGCAATCTTATTACGCCAGTGATTTCCTCTATGACGAATTGTCCTGAAGACGTATCGCCCCCGACGAAACCAAAGCGGACATTGTCGCCATCTTTGTCGGAGGCTACAACGGTCGTTACTAAAGTATTTGGTCCAGCGTTCTCATCCACGTTTGGCGTGTAGACTTGTTGAGAGAATTTTGGCTCCTCGTCGTTCTTGTTTTTCGTGTAAATTCGGACTGTTGCTGTTCCGGTTTTCGAGGGTTCACCTGATTGATAAAAAGAATGATAAGAACGTTTATTTTATATAAAATAGCTTTGCTTTTGTGGAACAATGATTTCCTTTTTTTTATTAAGTAGTGTTTCTCGTGTACCTTTGTCTTTTGCCGTTACTACGAATTCATAATATGCGTTGTTGTTATCGGCATCCAGTTGTTTGTTGTTTACGATTATCCCATTGGAATCCACGCTAAAATGGTCATCTGATACGGAATATTCGATTTCTGCATTCGCACCAGAATCTGCATCCGTTGCTTTCACTTTTAATATACTCGTACCAAGTGCAATGTCTTCGTCCACATTGTGCGCTTGATAATCCGGTAATTCGAATTTCGGGGCGTTATCATTCACGTCCGAAACTCTGATAGTCAACTGTAAAAAATCGTGAAAAAGATAAATATAATATAAATGCAGTTTTGATGGAAAATAAGAAAAATGCAATAATCATCGATATCTTACTTCGACTGTAGTTGAAAATCCACCAGAATCCTCAGTGGCAGTAACGATCAAAGAATAAATGTGAGGCTGTCGTAAGTCTTCGAAATCCAATTCTTTGGCCAATTTGACAATACCGGAAGTGGGTCCGATATTGAAGGTTCCAGCTGCACCCTGGCCTTGTGCCTTAAGAGTATAGCGAATTTCACGATCAGCAAAAGATTTGGCTTTCACTGAAATAATACTGAAAACGAAAATCAATTTTTAATATATCAGTATTAACTTCATATTATCCTAATTAATTTTTGATTAAACACGTCACTAACTCGGAGTCTTTCTTTTGGTTTTCTGGAATTTCAGCCTCGTAAGCCGTCAGGTAAAATTGCGGCGCCCGTTTTCCACCGACTATCGATAAACGTTCCTCGGGTGTTGATTGGAAACGCTTCTCCTCCAGTCGACCATTTTGATCTTCGGCTTTTACATAAAGCACATACTCCATATCCAATTGGAAGACATCAGTCCCACGAGTTCTCACGACACCAGAACGTTCGTCAACTTCGAATCGGCCACCAGCTACAGAATAAAAATGTATAACGTATCAAGATATATTGATTGATCGATAATAATAATGATGCATATATTTGAAATGCAAAACTGACAGAAAAACAATAGCCAAGTAGCGATACGATCACATTAACTAATTTTGTTTTTCGTATCGTTCAAAAGCTCAAGCAGATATTAATGATCTTGAGATATAAGAAAATTCTATTATTGATATATTTTTTATATTATTTTATGAATTATACGTAATGATTTATACTCACTCCGATCGCGCACGATAAAATAATGAATATTATGATCCGTATCAGGATCTCTTGCTTGCAGAGTGAAGACATGTGTATTGGGCGGTGCATTCAACTGCACGACAGCTTGCATGGGTAAAGGCCGGTTTATGAAATACGGCGGCTCATCATTGACATCCTTGACATTGATAATGACACGCTGATTGTCCGTATCTAGAATCGTTTACAGGATAAGCAGACATTGTAGTAAACGAAATTAATGATACAAACGACACAAGCGAGAAAGCAGATCAGATAGTAAAAGAATGATTAACAGTGGTTGTTATTCTCTCGGAAGCATTGCTGGGGTATATTGTTAAAGCGTAGATGTTTATCGGATGATTGATAAGAAGATTGATAGTTATTGTACTTACATTGAAGCCCTTTGGAAGCCAAGCATTTATAGGAAAGGAAAGAAAAATCAATATTAGTACAACGGTGCGTGTTTTAGGACTAATCTGACTGAAAGTATGGCAACGATAAATGCTAGTGAATGATAATAATAAAAGAAAGCACGTAGTGGTGATATAAGAAAGAAAGAAAAAAAATATGGAAGCGTTTATCGGAAACGTTCAGAACGAAAATTAATACCGTCGTAAATTGTACAGGATTCACCATACACGTACTGAGGACACCGAGCTTGATTGATTAAAAAAGAAATTAAAGTATCAATAAATAAGGCCCAATCATATTAAATCAACGTAGTATTAAAAAGAAAAGGGAAGTAAAATATCTGGTGGGTCATTTTAAAAACATGATATATACCTGTGTTTGTAATAGTGACCCAAAAATCAATGGTTTTCTCGGGACCAAGTTCTTCGTAGTCCCACTTTTTGCGAACACGAACAGACCCATTTAACCCAACTGTGACCCATTGATTTTCATCACGAATTTTATAAGTTTCTCTTTCGGTTTCCTTTTCCAGATAAAAAGCCACCTTTCCTTCAACGTCCCCATCAGCCTCAGTAAACTCGACCCTCTTCGTGGGCCTTACGGCCCTCGTGACTCGTCTCTTCTGTATCCTATGCACTTCGGGAACGATCGGTACCGACGTTAAAAATCGAAGAACAACTTTAGCTGGTTTCTGAGCATTTCTACTAGGTGTCCTCAAATCGTGAGCATCTACGAACACCTCATACTCGACGTCTTCTTCCATCGAGGTATCGGGTTCACCAGTGAGCAATAAGTCCCCGGTCTGGGGCACTATCACGACCAAATTACTAGGCGTTATCAGTTTGTATGCCACGTTATCACCATCATCATCCTTAGCAACGACTCTGCCAACGGTAGAAAATCTTTTCCACTGTGCAATCGAGTCCCGGGTCAGCGTCTCCAAATTTGCGGGCCTTATCTCAAAGTTATACGTCTCCTCTTCGAATACGGGACTGTTATCATTGACATCCAAGATATGAACCACACCACTGATTTTTGACCTGCTAATAAAATTACTATCAGACGCATGTATGACCACGGTGTAGCTTCTTCTATGTTCACGATCAAGGGGTCTAGCCGTAACAACATGGACGCCCTGTTTGTGACTCTTCAGTGTCAAATTGTATCCTGTTCTTTTGGTAATGTATTCACGAAGGGCAAAAGGTCGTTCGCCAGAGTCATCCGGTAGGATCTTATAGTGAACCGGAAAGTTTCCGTGGGCGTGCAGAACCGGAAATCCATTGACCACCCTACCCGGTTCCGTATTCTCCGTGACCTCACCCTCGCCCAGGTGTTCGTGCGAGAAGGTCAACATGTTTCTTCGATTTATCACGTATAGATGTAAGTCATGAGTCTCAGTACGATTGGCCAATTCTTCCAGAACAATCAAGTTCACTGGTCTGTTGACTAATGGAGTAAGGTCCGAAGTTGTCATCACTACGCCGTTATCCAGCACCGTGAAGAACTTGGAGAAACCCGTCTCCAGGAGACGAAAGTTCGACGTCTGTTTGAGATTTCCCGGGAAGTGGGTCACCTCGAAACCCGGGTAGACGTCGTGCGGCACCACGGCCATCTTTGAACTTATGCATGTCGCCAGTGATAGTAACGTTGCGATTGTGGACCACATTCTGCTGCCCATTTCGCCAACTTCGAATCCTTTACTAAAGCATTAGTGCTGGCGGCTGTAACAACAAGAAAAAAAAAGAGAATATAGAATAGAATTATTAATGAATACATCAGTGTGCTGTTTGTGTGTATACATATATATATATATTACAGTGAACTATTTTATTTTGCCACGTGATACTACCAAATGAATTTTTGATAGTATGCCAATTTTTTGTTTCACCCACGCCCTCCCACTCTTTTCCACCTCCCCTTTACGTCTACCCACTCCTTTCGTTGTCTGTAATTAAACCACAACGGTTAATGGCCGCGACGTAGCGCGACGTAACTGTCTCTAACCGCAGGGTGCTAATGCTCTCAAACGTATTAATTGCGGCGACAATTCGGAGCGTGACGGGGATAAAACTACGCAAGGCTGCTTTTCAACGGGAGCACCGTGTGACAGTGCGGATGCGCCAGTTTCTGATCGTATTCGGTTACATCCCTTCAGCTGAGAATTGATTACGGATGAAAGAAAGGAAATACGAGGACAAGGAAAATTTAAATCAAACCAGAATTATCTGTGAGAATTAACCAATTAATTTTTCGTCGTTTCCAGTGTGATAAAAAACAATAATTATTAATGTGATACTTTTTTTTAGATCAAATGCAGCACGACTAAAATTTCTGAGTGATTGAACATGATGAAAATGATGCTTGTGGTCATTCAGGCGTCTGCACACAAGTCGTAAAATGAATGCGGGCGGCACTGCTGTAAAGCGCGTACCGGAAACAGAAGCTATCGCGTACGAATCTACCATTGTTACTTATTGTTAGTAACCCTCCGTTCCATTTGATTTCATTCTCGCCCCGAGACCGGATGTGAGGTCAGTCGCGTCTCAGTTAACCACGAGGGACCCCGACAAATCTACAAACGAATAATGAGGCAAAGCCATTGCCTCGCATTCAAAATTATATATAACATATTCGCAACCAAGCTTGCACATCTGCCAATCATAAACGAGCTGACAAACCGACCTCTAACGTCATCTATGAAAATACACCGAATATCCAAGAAACGACATAAAACGTAAAGCGTAGAATCAAATCGACCAATCAGGAGCTTCGTATCATTTCACAACCGCCATCTGAATTCAAATTAAAAAATTCATAAATCTTAACGGATTTCCGAATGTTTGAATTAAAATACCAACGATAATTTTTTTTTCTTGAAAATCACTTGAATTTACTTAACCTCACATCGTCCGAGAATTTAATTCGATAAAATTGTGTAAAGTGGCAGGAAGATCGGCAGTCGTGTAGTTTAATAGTGGAGAGCATGGTGTATAGGGGCGAGGGGATGCACTTAAGGGCCTAGAAATGACGTCATTGACTTTAACGATAATGAAGTCAAGACAAAGTGTTAGGTGTTAACTTCTTAGTGTCAGTTGGTCGCTGGATAGGAAACGTAGCGTAATAAAAGTCAAGAAACTGCCTCTAGTAAGGATTCACTTTTATTTTTAGTGTAACGATCCCCTCGGGACTAACTGGTAAATGAAGCCGTTTTCAGGTTAGGTTAAGTCCCATGGTAAGTCGAGACCCAATCCCACCGTTAAAACGTATTAAATAACTAGTCCGGTATACGTTGGAAAACGATACATCTGTACTCGACTTCTTGGATCTCCGAGTACTTACTACGTGAGTCAAGTTAAACTTTTGTCGTTTCTCAACGCTGGCGGCCATTGCTTCTCGCTTTTACAAAGAGCATAATATATCATTCTATTGTTCTCACTATGCTTAATGATCCCGTGGGTATTGTTTATGAATTTCAGTGGCTGTGGTATATAGTCCACTAATTACCTCGTATGACAAGTTTTCATTTATACAGAATCGCCCGGCTCTCGCACGCCACGCAGATTCAAAAGCTTCCGTATGATCACTTTGAGTAAGCATCATTTGGCTACTGGATAATCAAAAGCGAGTCAATGTTTATATTCGAAAATTGTGCAAGTGCATGGGAATACGAAAAACCTGTGAATTTCGGCTGGGTATGCTTTAAGTGTCGTTTTGAATATTCCATAGTTTTCAACTTATTTCTAATATGCCAGACTGCTGGTTGACTCAGAGTTAAAACATGGATTTTGAGGATAACTGCAGCTGGGTGACGTAATTTCTGAATTTGAAGGATGAACGAGTATCTACTGTCATGGACTAGTTGGGATATGAAAATGAATTGGGTTGTCAAGGTCATGTAATAGGAAGATCTATATTACCACGTTAGTAATGATAAGACTGAGTGACGTTAATAATACAATATGATAACTGTTGACTTAAAGATCGTACATGAGTTCAGGTTGGTAAATATAATTCAGCATACTTTCTTATTTTATTACGATGCTGTATTATCCAATAATCATTCCACTTGAAGATGTTTACATGTTTTTGATTTCGCGAAAATTGTTATGCTGATTGAACGCTACTAAATGGAAAATGAGGTCATTCGTTAAGAGGAACTGAAGCTAATCAAGTGGATGGAACTGTCTGGTACCAATTTATTCGCAGCTCACGATTCGGCTAATAAATTTAATTAACACGTGGGTGTACGTGCGAATCTAACGTCCTGTGAACCCAATTATCCGCTAATAATTTTTGCGAATACGAAATTTTTTATTTAAAAAAATATAATTTGCGTCACAAAATTGCTTATACAACGTTAACATGATTTTCACAACATAATAATGGCGAAAGACTCGCAATTATCATTCGTAATTCCGAAAATAGAATTGACGATAATTTCGCAACTTCCGGCACGCCTCAGGCCAGACCGGATGACAATTTCTATAGAAGATCATCAGGCCGTAAACCGAGAATCAGAACGATTCCAAAAGCTGACGCGCAGGGAACGATTGAATTTTATAAATTAATCCGATTCGTTGATTGGTTTGTAGGTACGTCAATTTATCCCCCGCCCCCTATATATGTCTATTTTTTTTGCACAGTCTATTACGAGTGTAACTCCCAATACGAAATGAAATATTGACTTGTGTTGCTACCATTTGTTACCGAGGACATTTTCCATTGCTGTATTATTGAGTGACATTTAAAAATTCATCTGCAATGGAAATTGAACGATCGCTCCCATAGTACGAAATATGCAGACGTTTTCGCGACAGCCTTGTGAATTCTCTATTTTCCCTATATTACAGTTCCAGTATCCTGCAATTGATAGGCAATCATTTTTCAAGATTTCTCACATACGTCATTCACTATACCTTAACCCGACAAAGATACGTCATATTGAAATTTTGTCTGCCTTTATCTAGGGGTAAAAAATCATCCCTTATTCAATGCTATAAAAAGAAGTATTGTTTCTATAGAAAAATACATAACACGTGCCTATTCATTCTCAGTAACCACCAGTACGACCCTTGCGCAACGTCAAGATATTTAGATCCTACAAAGGTTTCCATCCCTTGCGATAATAATGTCATTAATGTCGCAGTATATCAAAATGGTGGCAACCCGTCACCAACAGGAACGCAAGAAGATACTTTGAGTGTTTTCAATAGAAACACTCGGTAAGTCGTGAAAGTTTTTGAGAGGAGACAGCGTCAGATTTTCAAAAGATGAAACGTGGAGGACGATCCTCACAGATGTTTATGGTTAGGACGAACGACGTGGATGGCGGATGACGTAACAGTGGGAATTTATCAAGGCGATTAAGATGACGAAGAATTGTAGGACGTTAACGAGGTTAGTAAAAATGTCTTCTTGGAAAGTGACTGGTACGTCTGAACCCAGAAAAGTTTCTCGGTTGAACGATTACAGAGGGAGAGGAAAAAAGGTCAACGGGTGGTCTGGACCGCGGCCATCTTGAAAAGAGGTTAATGAGCCAACGGGGTATGAGGGACGTGTAAATGATCTTCCCAACATAAGACCCTAGTCGCCGTCAAAGAATGAGTATCACACGGGCGAAACCCTCTTATAAAAATCATCCCTGATCCCAAGAAATATTTTTCCAGTCATTCCATCACGATAATTCATAGTCATTCTTCTCGATCCATGACTCATGATCCTCGCTGACAGTGTAATGACTTTTGAAAGATTTTTATATAAGATAAGCCACGGGATATGCGCGTTTGATAGGATAAATTATGCCGAATGGACATAAGAATCACCTTAGGTATCCAGATGGATGGCTTCTATCTACATTATATATATAAACGTTGAGGGTGTGTTCTGTGAAACGTACGAGTATCCTCAATAATAATAATCACCTGACAGTAATAACAGTTTAAATCGATATCAAAAGTTATCATACAGTGATACTGTCACGGGATAACTGACAAATGGTGAAATATCAGTAAAGTCCCAGTTAAAGTAGAATCAAGCGAGCCACCCTAACTTCACTACGATTTCATCCGAATAAAAGCCCCGGGCGTAGTTTAGCTCGTAAAATATTTGGGCAGCGGACCAACTACAAGAGAGATGGAGATATACCGTAGAGAAGGAATATGGCACAGACCTTAGGGGGTGACGTTAGAGAGACAGAGGACGTTCGCCCCCATCTTTCTATGTAAGGGGGAGGTCTGGAAATAGGGGTTCCCTTAACCCCCGTGGAGATGGTACTCCATGGGGCCATGAGGGATCAGAAAAGGGGGACCGTACGGTCGAAGGGGTGAAGGGAGGGTGGTAAGGGGCTACGACGGCGTGGAGAAACGGAAAAGCATGAGAGACGAAGGGAGAGCTTCCTGCCGTCTCTGCTGTTGATGGCGGCGGAGGTGGTGGAGTAGGATAGAGGACGGAGGTTGTTGGTTGAAGGTAGGACGAGTGAAAGGAAGGAAAAGGGGGGACAGAACGCTACTTGGATTGATTGAGAGAAAGGCCAAGAGGCGGCGGTGCTGTTAGCAATGGTGGTGCTGGTACTGCTGGTGGTGGTGCTGGCGGCGGCAGAGACGGTGGTGGTCGTGCTGCTAGAGGGTTGTCAATCGATAGGGGTTGCATGCGCCCAAAACCACCCTCTACCACTATCACTGCCGACTTAACCACCGTTTACCGTCTCAAAACCACCCCCGTGGATTGCTAATGTCTCCTTTGCCTGACGACAAATTTTATGTATATTTACGGCGCCATTGCTCTATAGTCTTAACATGGAAATTTTTTGATTTCTTTGGTGGACCGATGTTCTTTGGATGGTTAATACCGTGGCTGTAACTTTATTGTGTTTCTTTTTCTCGGTCTGGCTGTTTTGCTCTAGCCTTAAAGGTTTTTGGGGATTTTCACATGATTGCCAGGGATTCCTAAACCGGATGTTGATAGTGTCAACGAAAATGAGGGACTGTTATATATGATCCTGTTGACTTTGTCAGAGTTTTGAACAATGGATTCGAGGATTTTCAAACGTCGAGATGAAATGCGATTAGAAAATTGAATTTTTAGCGTTAAGTCTGATTTTCGATGGATCGCTCATGCGAATGACCTGGAACAGATTTGAACGACGGCAGATTATCGGCTTCCAAGCTTCCGCAAGTGGATCATCTGGTAATAATCGATTATCTGGAATCGATGAAGTTTTGACACCGCTAGATAGAATATCGACAGAATTACGTTAGATATGAGGCATGAAAATAAGTATCTGTTTGCGTAAATCAAATTTTTCAAAGTCTCGTCGAATAATTTTCAAAACTGATTTCAATCCTGTCATTTTTTTCCTTCAACGTCTCTATGGATAACGAACTTTTTACATGAAGCGCCGACGAGTACCGTAGGGCTTTCAGGTTGTCAAGAGCCGTTAACCCTTGTGGCCTATCGACACCATATGCCATTACCAATGTAAAACACCTATGTACAGTACTTCCACGATACGTAAACCATTAATTTTCAAAATTATACCACCAAACCGCATTTGTCGTTCTCAAAAGGATTTCATCGACCACTCCATCACGGATAGCTTAATTACCTTCTACAGTAAAAAAAAAATACCCCCAAGACAATTTTTCATTAATGGTTACACGCTTGAAATTTCTAATTTATTTGATTCCCTCAATGACACTGCACGTACTCAATTGCAACTTCAGTCAGTGGCGTCGAATTCATAAAATTGCTACTACTGCCCTTCCCTATTTATTTCTTTCATTCTCTACGTGCTACTCCCGCCATTATTACAGACACCCTATTTCCATTGTTACAGTTACCCAGGGGGATTTCCATCCCTCAAATCGTTATTGGCCGCCAGAAACGCATCCTAATCAAGGGACATGTGTGTATTGTATTTCTATGGCCGTTTAACGATTAGTCATTGTCCCTTGAGATGCGAATTCAAAAATATTTTCACGAAGTGCCTATTTGCAATTTCGAACTAGAAATTAACTAACGTTCGATTTTGATGAAAATTTGGAAAAAAAATAGATTGAGAAAAAATTGCCTTTGCATCGCACGAATTTTAATGATAAATCTGCATTTCGTACGTTTCATCGATATTTCCATTAATTTGCATTATTTTAGCAGACTCGCTATTCGGCAAGTTCGAAAATTAATTCATCCGCTTGGCTTTTGAATGCTGATTTCGCTGGCGGAAAGAACAAAACAGAACGAAAATGCATTTCGCGTTTAGCCCTTCTTTGGAAATACCATATACAATTGCAACCGAACCGTGACGAATAGAGGCACCCGGTATAACGGCGTTCCAGTCAATACGCGTTAATTATAATTGCACCTGGCCTCACCGTGGCATTTTATTATCGATCCGCAGCCAGCGTGAACTCTGACCCGCACTCGGTTATTTCGGACTGGAAGTCGAAGTACTTATTAATGCTTGATTGTTCGGAAGTCTGTCAGACACGACGAAACTCTATATAGTCAATAAGACAGGGTCGATTATCAATAATACATTAAAAGTCCTAGGAATTCGTAACAGAGTCAATTAACGTACAAACAGAATCTACGGTAATTAGAAACTTCCCCAATGCATCAATTTCGAACACGGTGTACCTCAAATTTATAATACACTTCGAGACACTAATAACATTACAAAAAATTATTAAAATTTTATTGATCTTACTCTTTGTTCGTTTGAAACGTATGGAATCCAAAGATTGATTTTTTGTCATAATCTTTCATATAGTTCGTTCATGATAATTCACTCATGCTAATGGTGAAGTTTTTAGGGTATGGGATAGATCTCTCTGATGAAGCATTTTCAAAGGACGGGGCGTTTTCGTTTTCGACGAATTCCATTCGCCGGCTGCTTCACACATGTACGACACTATCAGAAGCCGTTTCCCCCGAGTTATAAAAGAACGCGACCCTCCGTCGCAACGTAGACAGACTTCGCGAGTAGTAAGAACCATCCAGAAAACATAAACTCCTTTAGTCTGGTCTGCTTCGGTCTTGTTCTACGTCAAGGTATACCTAGGTATCCGTCCTTTAAAAATCATTAACACTATTGCATAACGTTTGTTGTGTCTGGTCACATACCCTACTTATACCGGAATTTGTATTGCGTCTACATCAGTTGCAAACATATTTTTCAGTCCCTCAAGAAATACAAAAAATTACAAAAATTATTATTGCTTTCCGACCCCCACCCCATGAACTATCTAATCGACGTTATAACGTGTTGTTACTCTCGTACATTAAATGTCAAATTAAAATTATATGAGTTTTAGATAAACTACTATATTGATATTTGTATTAAATTTTTTATATAAAAGAATTACTGTTATTATATTGAGACGCGAGATATTCTCGTTGAACTAGAAAGGTTTAACGAACTCGCAGTGTATCGCATGAAACTGCCGCAACAGCTTGCCAATACTTCAGTAAAATCCACGCGAGCCACGATGTCATGTAAATCCGTTGTGTCTTCCAACGAGAACCCGTGACCCACGAATCCATAAAATCCATAGCTACATACGATAATATGTACGTACAGCACGTACGTACAGGTAATTACACGAAGTGCACACGCGGTAATGCGACAACGAAGAACACGGTGTACGTAAGTCAAATTAAAAAAAGATAAACCTTAAAAAAGAGAAAATGCTGAAAAATCATAAAAACCGAACATAATCCAACAATTTGGCGTATAACGAGCATAATCCCTAAGGGCGTACTCGCATCCTCTTCCTTGAGCAAAATCAATAACCTGTTTGGGGTGTAGGAGAGAACCTAAGGAGGCGGCAGGGGCAGCGCCATTGGCCAGGTAAAATCAAGCAGGTAACCCTATTGCACCCTTGATAAACGACTTACACTTCCCACGAACTAGAAGATACGCAGAAGACCGTAAAGATAATTGAAGATTAAAAAGAGTGAATAAAGAAAAAAAAATACCATCGTGACAAATGCGCACGCCGAAACAACAGCAAATTCAACGAGTACCGGGTGGTTGGCCCGTAGTCCGCTAGCGCGCTATATCTCCCAAGCGAGAAAGTATCCCCCCGAAAGAAATGTCTTCTATTTTGAAAAACAATAAATAATTGGGTACACCTCAAAAACGTACCTTGCCTAGGCCCGGTTCTCTTATCCGAATATATTTCACTGTCACACAAGAGAAGATGTATTGTTTGTCTTTTTTCCTTTATGTCACAGCGTGGTTATCCCGACGCGGTTTTAACAGGTCGATACGGGCTCTGCTCTCCTGTCGGGCTAACCGAGAGTAAAGCAGAAGAGAGCTGGCAGTCAGCAGCCAGCAGCCCGTAGTTCTTCGGCAGTCACGGCTGTGGGGCGCGGACCACTACCTAAACGAGCCTCCCGGATCGTTGGATAAAACTCACTAGCCGTTCCATCCAGCGTGCCAACTCCCTTCGGTTCTTATCCTTCTGGCGCAGACGCGTTCCCCACTACCAGCCGAATGTCACACACCAATACTAGGGACACCATTGCCAATGGGCAATGGGAGCAGCAGCAACGGCATCAGCATCAGCAGCAGCAGCAGCAGCAGCAGCGACGGCGACGGTGGTAACAGCACCCTACCTAACACCCTGTCTCTTATAACGGGTGAACGTGCTGTGGTACGTACGGCTATGGGGATGCACTTTCCTGGCAGCCTCGAGCACCCTGGCACACCCTGATTCCCTCCACCCACCCCCCCTCCCTCCCACGTCTTAGGGGCGGCTTCGCCTGGATTTTGTGGAAAAGCGGCCGCCTTACTGCCACATGCTAATCACTTGACCCAGAGGAATGTTTTTTATTCTTTTTTTTTCACTTTGCTTCTTTGCTTTCAACACGCGGAGACGTGAACGCGTGTCTCTTGTGAGATTCTTTGCTTTTTAAATTAGAAGATCTCACGAAGGCTTTTAGACGATGAGAAAAATTTTACCGAGCTTTTGGGTAACGCGTAGGGTGCTTGCAGGGTAAGTCTATGAGTTTGATAGGTTGCTGGATTAGGGGTAGATTGATATATTGTTTTCTGGGGGATTAGAACCTGTTTGGATTTACTCGCTTGATTCTTCTCATGGTTAGATCGTGGATTATGGGGTTTGGAGATTATTATACGTCAACAAGATACGCGCATTAATAAAATTTTCTGCTATCAGCGTTATTTCGAATATAGTCTAGTCTTTTGTGCTTGATTAGCTTAGTTTTCATAGTAAAGTTGGTTGACGCTAATGCGCGTGATATTGATTAGGTAGTGATAATTAGCTACGAACATACTTTTCTGTGTAAAATATACATAGCGGTAACCCCCAACGGATCGGGAAAGGTCTATACTTTGATTTTTGGATTTTCCTATACTGCCCATAAATTCCAGTGAGATAGAGCAATGGGTATTTACACAAGACAGAGACATACATAGCAAAATCACTGATCTCATAGAACGATAAATTCATCATTTGCTCTTCTTGGCCTTTGATTGTACAAGTTCCCTATACCATCCATAAGTGCGAGTGAGACAGACCCATAGGGCTTTACATGCGTATGAGAAAGACACACATAGTCGATCCGCCAAATCTTAAGTAAAATATTCTTTGTCGACCTGGACGCTACAGCGGAAGTGTAATCGACCTACATTTTTCATTTTTTTTCATAAAAATGAAGAACATACAATAACTATGATTATCAAAGACCACGTGGAGGATTTTAGGATAAAGTAATACGTCTTTCGGTTTGACGTCAAATATATATTTATTGGACGTATACATATATGTATGATGTATCGACAATTAGACAACTCTGACGGTTCGATACCTGAATTTGACAGGCAAGCTAAAAACAAAAGTTTGGTAAAACCAATCGACCAGATGCAGTCAGAAGCAATTTATTTGTTTCCAGCGAAATTTATTTTTATCAAATATGGGAAAGTTGATTGAACGAAACCTGCAGTATTATCTGAACTCCATCGTATAGTTACAATGAACATCTTTCGATTCAGTTCATTGGACTATACTGCATGTAAATCACAAATAATATTTGATTCAAGAAAAGCAGCAGTTGCTTTGCTTAGTTCATATTTGCGTTGGAGGAACTACACGTGCCGTCCCTTTGAAACCAAATTTGTTTAGAATGACGTAAACAGGAAATGCATATATCTTAAAGTGCCTCAAAAATTTATCTCAATATTTTCATACTTGACTGTAGGCCGTATTCGAATGAAATATATATATATATGTTGTTCGCTACCCGAATTCATAGAATTGGGTTGTGTCAATGGTAATTTTTGTATTTTTTTTTAAACTTTCCTTAACGTACCATTCTGCATTTACACCGGTCCCGGAGTAATATTCAAGGTATTACAAGGCGACCAACGTTAGAAAAATATTTTCTAATGTTATAAAATCCAATCACAATGTCCAAACTCCAGTTCGATTCCCCATTATAAAAGAATTGCATCGACCTGGATAGAAATTCACTTCAAGTATCATTCGAGGATCAATACCACCTGAAGCTATTCCAGTTAGGTATCATCCACACAACACACTACATACAGTTAACCGGGCGACAACATAATGTTCCCATAGTACTCCTGGCGATCCGACGACGATATTAATAGAACCTTCCTCTGCCCTGAACATCCCGAGCTTAAAGCTTAAGCTTTGATTTTTGTATAATAAAAGTGAAATCCTGTAAGCAAGCGAGTGGCGTATTTCGTTCTTAATCAAACAGCTGAACTTTGACCTATTGAAATTTTAGTTATTATGACGATATCCCATACGACTTATTATTATTATACACAGCAGTTATTTTACACAGCAATTAATTAAGTCAATTGGACGATTTTTCTTAATACAATCTGTGTATATGTAAATGCATGAATATCTTTAAAGATTCAAAGACGTTAAGTCCCTTGAAATTTTTTTCTGAAAGCCTGCAATTGTTTTCGAATAAAGCACGTGCGAACAGGGGGCTGTTCATTCTTTTACGAGTAGCTGGTACCTACAAGATGAACGTGTACATTCTTCTTTGGCTCTTGCTTGGTTGCCTGCTCTCGTTGCTCTCTGCTACCCTTCGTCAAATACATTTTTTAACCCCTCCCTCCCCTTGGCTCTTCAGTACCTCACCCCTCGCTTATAGGGGTGCACCAGCGCCACTCTATTATTCACGTCTTTAGAGGGAGTAAAGTCTGCTTGAAAAAAAAAGTACCTATCTGCGCCACCCTGGAAACTCTCAAGCGTCCCTCGACAGGATAGTCGTCCTAAGCACACAAACCTCTACGGTAACTAATATTTTGGATTTGAAAGTTTAAATATTTCTTCCAAGTCCGTATACAGTGCGGACTGCTGTCAGATTATCTACGATTTCTATTTAAAAAAAGAAAATTCATCCTCGTGATTATTTTTTCTTTAAATAATAATTTATTATATCCCCCCCCCCCCCTGCCCCTTTCTCATCTAGCTAACATTTTTTTCCGTTAAGTCGAAAAATCTTTGCCGAGAATTTACCCTCGCTAATGTTCTAGCGGGTCGAGTACGTGTGTAAGGGTTATGTGTACAGTCTACTCTGAAATTGATCGTAGAGTCTTAACCAGGCTTGCAAGCGTGACTGTAATCTTTGGATAATTGAGAATTGTAATCGGGAGAGTTGAACGTGTTTCGTTTGCACGACATTAGGTTGGCTGCCTGTAACGGGGCTTCATGGATTGTAATGTATGTAGGTATGCGATAATGAGCCGTAGGTGCTCCATAGAACGTTTTCAGTTAACAATGTATGAACGAGTGTACAGTCTTGATAAAAAGTTCGTCGCCTCATCAGTAAATAAAGAATAGGAATTATTTAAAGGGTTGAAAATATACAGTGACCTTTACGGGATGAACTTCTGTGAACTCTCGTTGAAGAGTTTTACGTGATTTTCGAAACGAGCTTGAAACATTTGGGTCAATTGAAGTGACTAAGATTATTCTGAAATTTCGAAATTAGGCTTCTTACTCGAGAAATCGTTTAAGAAAAATCCAGCGAGTGAATTTGGAATGTAATTTCTTAGGATGAAAATTTTAAAAAAGTACTAGGGATTATGCTAGGAAAATTTCAATTTGGTTTTGCACTCGTTATTTCATTGGCATTATATCGTGTTTAATGGCCTCGAAAGGCGTTAGGTTTTTCAAGTGGTGAGATTACGCAATTAATCCCATAGCTGGGTATTATATTTCATTGTTATATGTGTATGACACGCATTTAATGATTTTTGAGGCTGTCGCTGTGTTTCTGTAACAGCTACTGAAATTACTAGAACAAGAGGTACCAGGTGCTCGACCTGTTTGGAAAAAAAATATTCAATGAATGTTCCACTCTAAAGCTTGTTACTGTTTCGCGAATCAATAGCATTAATATTAAAATAATAAAAAATACGAAATAACAAATTTTGAATAATTAAACCCATACAAAATCACTACGAAATCATGAACGTCGAAGAAGAATAAAAATTTTTTCATTCAAGAATTCTACGGCTCCTATCGTTGGCCTTTATTTTTTTAAACGTCCTGTATCGCAGCAGACGCCATATGAGTTTCAAAAGAACCCGGCACGCGTATCGAATGTGAATGAACGTGAAATGACTCGAGAAAACCTCCGTGAGCGTAGCATTTCATTTTTTTTAAATTTATAGGAAAAATATCAATTCTGATTGCATTGGTGATAGCTCTACAGATCCTAATACAGTAGAATTTCGATTTCTTTCATCTCGATTGTTTTCGTAGTCCACCCCCCTTCCCCCGACGCGAAGATGAGAGAAAAAATCGCAGTCGAAAAAAAAATGGGATGCTAACTTCCAGCTACAAAATTCTGCTAATAAAACCGGCGATTTCGAAAAATGAGACATTGCCAAAAGTGCGCATCCCATTTTTTTGTCTTCCATTTCTTTTTTACGTTAATCAACGGAACTCTTGTTAAGATTCATCAGAATCTCCAGAAATATCACGAATACAAATAGACCTCGTTTTTTAAATATCAAATAAAAAAATGAACTACCACATTCACAGGATCCTCGAGAAAGGATAAACGCTTGGTACGTGAATTAAAAAAAAAATCAGTTAATATTTTTGGTGGAAGCATCGACGTATGTATGTACACGAATAAACTATAAACTAATTAAATAAGCAATTATCCAAAATGGATCAGTAAGGTATTTCCACGCGCTGAAGAGAATTCCTAATGATGTCACGTGACGTCTTGCAATGATGTCTCTCGCAGAAATCATTAATCCTCAGACAGGCTTCCTGCAGCATATCTTCCGGCACAGTAATAACCATTCTCATATAAGAGGGATAATCAAAGCACTGAAAAAAAAATATATAAAAAAAATTCATTAACGCCATACAAGGAATATCTTAACCTCATTATTTATTCACAAACAAACCTGGCCTGGTAAACAAAATACAGACTCCTCCATGAGCATACATTGCACAAACTCAAGCTCAGATTTAAATTCGGGAAAGCAGCCAAGGTCTATGTATACCTATATCACGAATCAAAATTTCGCCGACCCCCCAAAAAAAAGATAAACAATTAAAATAAAGATATCGAACGCTTCGTTCTTTGTTCTCTTTATGTACAGTACGTGCTTTGTTTCTTACCATCATATACATGGCGCCGTCTGGCATTATAGGCTTTAGGCCTGGTACCTTGACGATATACTCATAAGCAAGTTTTGAATGTGTCTAAAAAAGACATTTATTACTTAGAAACGTTATTGGAATCGATGAGAAACTCGTGATGGATTAAGGTGAACTTACGTATAGTGTATAGATTACGTCATCGTAGAACTTTTGTGGTGTTTTACCTAATATTGCTGGCAAAGCACCCTGTACAATTGTATTGCTACCGATTATACGTTGACTCAAAGATTGTAGTCCTTTGCGAACCTGTAATAAAATTGCACAAACGTAATACAGTGATTATTGGTGATGATAGGTTTGTATACGTATAGTATAAATTTTGAATTTTTTTCTTAATAAAATATAGAATGGCATTTCTTTCCTTTATGATATTGCTCGTGAAATTATTTTATTTTAGTCTGGTATACGCGATCGCCTTTTTTTTTAATTCCATTTCACTCAGCACAATCCTGAATACGCGAAACAACGAGTGAAGTTTAATAACCGAGCAAAGTTTAACGAACGAAATTTAATCAAATCTCTACTCCCGCCGAGAGAAGCGTGTTTCCTTTTGTTTTCATTTTCTCTCACGCTTATTTCTTTTCTTCTTTGTTATAAAAAAACTTCTCCGATGATTTTATTCGTCACGCTTACGGTCTCGAGGTAGACTATTCTATTATATATGCATTATTTGAGTTTCGCGTATGAATAATATAAAAATTACACTTACCTCCTTGTCGAGAATATTTTGTCTGTCGTGAATTATAATCCAACCCATTCTCCAGCCGGGTACCAAAAACCTGTAAAATTAGGTGGCATACAAATTTCCGTAAATTCATACGACAATAAACGTCACTTTACGTCTTGAAATTATGTGTACCAACTGTCGTAATTTTGAATTTACGTAAAGTCGTTATCACAAAATTTACGAACCTCTTGGTGAGTCCACTGCAGGACAATATAGGAACTTCGGTGGACAAAGAAGCTAACGACCAAAATGTCCGGCCGGGAAACACCTGGTGATAAATAAAGTCTTATAAATATTCATCAGCATTTTTCGTGCAATGAAAAATTAACAAAATTTTGACTAATTTTCTTTTTTCTCGTATGTACCATGTGTTCATATATTTCGTCGGCTATAATCGGAACGTAATATCGAGCTGCTATATCTAAAATGTCCAATAGATGATCACGAGTGAATACCGATCCACAAGGATTCGATGGATTGTTTATAACAATTGCAGCTGTCGTTTCGTCGATTTGCGATTCCAAGTCGTCCAAATCGATTTGCCAACCTGAGTCTGGCTGCAAGAAGAGTCTATATTAATCTCGATGAATCTTTATTATAGCCAAGGATCGATATTCCTTTCTGCCGCGCACTTTAAGTATCTGCTTTTCTATACTCGTTCGAGATGTGTACTGTATATTACTGTATTATATATATATATATATACTACTCACGCGAAGATTGTAAGACCTTACGGTAATACCTAGACCTTCTGCCAAGGTACGGTAAATCGAAAAACCAGGTCTCGGTATCAAAATATTTTGTCCCGGTCGTGCCAGCGCAGTGATACACAAATCCAAAGCGCAGGAACATCCACTGCAGAGTATGACGTCCTGAAAATATTGTTTATTGCGGGAGAAAATGTATTTTTTAATTTTTAATAGAACTTTCATTATTTTTATAGGGTTTATTTTTTCTGTTTTTTTTTGTACTTCAGATTAATGTGATTTCTTTTCAGTACTTACGTTTGGATCGACTTTGACAAACTCGTTCGAGCTGTACTCAGCTACTGCCTCTCTTGCTTTTTGATATCCTTTGATAAAAAATGTTATTTAATCAAAAAATTGTACATCCAAAAATTGCGTTTTAATCTCGTTTTTTATTTCCGATATTGGGTTATCTAATTGGAGCGCAATTTCTTTTACTTTGACGCTATATGGTGTTGTGTAATTTGCACTATGGTACAGGATGGATACTTGTTATGTATTAATTAAGGAGATTCATACGTGGCAAATAATAAATTGGTATAAATTAATGAATATACCTGTACTAGGTGCGTAGCCGTTGTATAATTGCGACGCGACGCTCTCCTGTACAGCGTCGATTACCTCCTTAGCGGTTTTTAAATTTCCAAACGTTGTGGGATCACCTTAATAGGGAAAAGCACAGAATGTTGTATGTATACCACTATAACGTCATCGCGACGCATTAAAGTCACTTGCTCTCTACGTTATTGAGAAGCATCCTCAAAACATCCAGAAGCTCGATAACGCAAAAACGATCAAAATCTCCATATGAAGAAAAGAAATTAAATAAAATCGAAAATTAAGAAAAAATTATTTTTTCTACAAAGAAGCGTTTATCAAAATTATAATGAAAAAAACTCACCAATAGATAGAGCTATCATATTCTTATTAGGATTCGGTTCGATAACGATGTTCTCCACGATCGATCTGATGGGATTGTGAGTTTTTTTTGCTATATCCGACGCCTGAACGTTCCACCGTGTTCGCGTCAAATTTTTCGAAGACATATTGAAAAAAAATTATTTCAAAATATAAAATGATAATTTCTAAGCGCAACGAACACTTGTGCGCTTTCTAACGCTGCTAGGTACAAGTATAACGAAGGTTTGCTTGTTTCCCGATCACTGAACCAAAACGGGATGTGGAAACACTTGAAATCCTCTGACGATGCTGGAAGAAGATTCCGATTGGTCGGCAGGTTCCACACCTCCATTTGTAATTAAAGATTATGGAATTCGATTTTGCTACGTAGATGATCTGCCCTGAGGCATTAGGTATCATGCCCACGATTCATGCCAACTTAATTAATGCCAACTACAGTATGTTTTTTTTATTCTTCTCCCCACCACTTCGTATAATCCTTCTACGTTTAATCGTCGAATCATTTTTCGCACGGGAATATTCACTGCCCCATGGAATGCCGTTTTTCAAGTTCGCAAAGCGCGACTGTCGAACTTTTGGAGGCTCGACACTTTCATGCGACAAAATCGAGACCGATGATTGGCGAATGATTGAGGATAAGCGTATTCATGGTACGATCGGTAAACAAATCAACCTAATAATATTTATAAGAAGGACATATCCCGGAATTATCATTAATCAATGATACCTTTTTATTACGATATTATTTTTCTACCGTTGCGAAATCTTGGCCTTACCGATATGACGATATTGTCGATACGCCATTTTAATTGTGATTATGACATAACACGTATTTAATAAAACACACATCGACTTTCAGATTGCCCTAACGTACAAGTAAAAACGTCCCATTCAATATAATTTTGCGGTTCCGTGCTCTATCGAAAAAGATAACAGAACGAGACACATGACTCTTCTTCTGTGCCTGACTTCAGGCAGGCTGGCCGTCGGCGGCCAAATACAGTAGAACAGAGGATACTAACTACAAGACTGAATTTATTATTATCCTTGCATTAGAACGAGTTATAAAAATAGCCAATCAAATTAAGATCCTATAAAAGAACAAGACACAGGTAACAGAACAGATATTTTAAGAATTTTGCTAGAAATTCCAGCATCGCTCAGGAACGGGTTCTGGTGGCACGTGAATATCACGAAACGAAGTCGAAGTGGTTTTCTTCGATTTCGACAAAGGTCAACCTCGTCGTATTTGCGATATATGCGAAATCAGTTTGTTTTCAAAAAAATCTTTCGCGCTTTAATTCCAGAAAGATATAATTAACAAAGCTAATAAGATATATCTCTCAAGATATTGTATCGTCATTTTTTTTTAAATTCTATTCCATAAATAATATGCAATACTTAGGAAACTCACCTACCTTCGAAAGTGACTATGTGAACTTCACGTTAAAGGAAAAGGTTGTTATTCCATGATATTTATTCATGGTGAAACATACGACTTGTGCTATATACTATTCGTGATAATACGCATACTTGTTGTGTCGTCGAGTACACGTCACAGAAATAACAACGATCTGCTGTTTGCGTTCATTTAATTAATTTGCATTCCAGATCGCGAATAGTTAGCAGTCGCATTGATTGCGCGAAATCGATATGGAGAAAGAGAAAAGTGCCGGATAATCAAAGAGATAATGAAAGAGAGAGGAAAGATAATAAAAAAAGAGAGGAATCCAGCGAGCTATCGATATACAGGTTATACCTAGGCCGGCGTGTGTAGTTGAACCTGTAAGTTGAACGTAAAAATCGCAAGTGAAATTTCAAAACATAGATTTATTGTCTACGTAGCAAAATACCTATGTATGTACTTAAATATTTGGCGTCACACGATTACAAGGCTAAGAAAGTATTATATTAATATACAATATGTGAGTTTGCCATATTGGATATGGGCAGTGTTTCGTGGTAGTACGAATAATAAACTTAGTCGTCCATTACGGATTTACGAATATAAATTATATATTATTTTACATGCTAGGTAGTACACTGGGCATACAAGATGGTTATCGCGAACAGGAGGGCGAGAAGAAAGAGAGCTGATGCAAGAGGACAGGGACTATAAAGATGGCGTAGGAGACAAATTAAAGAAAAGAAAAAAGAAAGAATATACGAGCGATAGAGAAAGAGTGGAAGAATATTTTCTTGTTCTTTCTTTTTCCTTTTTTCTTTCTTTCCCTATTTTTGTCTTTCTTTCTCTCTCTCTCTCTCTCTCTCTCTCTCTCGCTCTCTTTCTCTCTCTTTTAGCATGAAAAATAAAATGACAATCATTATACACCTGATTTCTACAGGCTTACGCAATATCTTCTCCTCTTTTTTTTTTTCTTGCCCTTCGTAGACGTTTTACCATCGTTCCCATTATTTCTTCTTTTTTTCATTAATTTTCATTAGATTATTACCAATTTCATGTGGAATTGATTACGAATTTCTTTTACGTGTGTTTTATACAGACTTGGCAACGACTTATTCGGGACCTCAAATTGCCAGCTTTGAGGGTTTGCTTCTCGGGTCTGGTGAATTGCTGGCTGTCCTCTATGGTGGCCATCCAGAAACTGAATTCGTTTGCGTAGTAATGACAGTGACCTTTGGCACCGTTGCACTCGATGAATGGCGTTGCCCGGAAGTCCTCCAGACAGGATCCAGGACTAGATAGTGATTGACCACCGCCCTGAGCACCGGCACCGGTGTGCTGAATGAACGATATGGAAAGCAATTAGATATTGTTTATTTGAATATTATTTTTCAGTGTAGTTAATTATATATCATCTGAATTTACGTACCATGACAAAACTGTATCCAATCCAGAGACTCGTCCATCCATTTGGACATTCTGGAATACTCAGCGACTGACTGTGCACTGCCAAAACGTTAGCAGGTACTTCGCAAACGACGCACCTTGAGAAAGATTTTTTTTCTTATTTTTCAAAAATATATTTGTTTTCATACTAAATTAAGTAGTCCCGGATGAAGAAAAATTAAATTTCGACCAATCACAACAGCTTGTAATATATTCATGAAAAACAATATCCAGTGACGATTCCTCAATATGAATTCATAGTGAAACTAGTTTTGTATGAAAAAATAATAATTAATTAGAAAAAAAAATGAGTCGATAATATTAGCCAGATCATTACGATCGTGTCATCGGATAATTGATTTGCGAGTAGTGGAAAATTTGTGCATGGGAAATCAAATAAGTTATATACGATTTCCACCGTGATCTATGAATCTGAAAAATTTAGAACAAATTGTTTTCAACAGATATTTTGTTTACTCTACCTGGATATGTATTCCTCGATGGCGGTTTCCTCAACAGGCATCATCGGAATAGGACTATTGGTAGAGAGCCAATAGGAACGGTCGTTGCGACTCGCATAATGGCATACGTTGTTGACGTCGCAGAACAGGAAGGGCATCGTCGAGAACTTTCTTACACACGAGCCGGCATAACCTGTTTTCAGAAAATTTATTGGACGGCTCGAATTAAAAGAAATGGTGGGAGAGAGATTGGAAAAAAAACGATTGCGCGATGCTGTCCTCGCAACACTGTGCGACCAGTCGCTGCCTTGGGTTTTGAACCATGGCGAATTAAATATGCAAGATACGTATAGCAAAGATTTTCTCGATTGAATCTATAAACAACTGTTTACACTGTTGGGTAATAATGAATAAAAAAAATATAGAGATTTTTACTAATTTTCTATGTCGTGAATTAATAAAGAAGTTCCAAGAATTATTTATTGAGGCTTGTACTGTTGGTTGCTTGTTTTTAATTATTTGAATTAAAAAATAATTACCCAGATCTTGTGAGTGTGCTCTTTCATCTCCATCTGTATGAAGAAGACTGTATCCTTCCCAGAGTTTAATATGCCCTGGTTCGCAAGTGGGAACACTTTGACTTTGACTGTGTCTAACCAGGAGGATTCCTGTTAGATAATCGGGAATGGTTTCGCATGGAAGTCCTTGTTCTCCTTTAGGACCTGGGCTTCCGGGTGGTCCTTGAATACCTCCGAAACCTGCTGGTCCGACAGGACCAGGTGGACCTCTAAGTCCTGCAGGACCTGGTGCACCGACTGGACCTTGTGCACCTTTAATTCCGTTTATGCCAGGGAAGCCTTCGGGACCCTGAAGTCCTTTCTCGCCTGGGGGACCTGGTGGTCCTGTAGGACCTGTAGAAAATCAATATTCATTAGTAATTGAATGTAATTAAGGATTTAGGTATTCACTGGAGAAATTTTGCATATCTGGATTCCATTAATAATTTTTGCGTGTGTTGAAATGATTACGGAATATAAGGGATACTTACCAGGATAACCGCGTTCTCCTTTTGGACCTGCTGGTGGTTGGAAGCAGTCTTCACCCTTATCTCCTTTTTCACCAGCGTATCCAGGAGCTCCGCTCACACCTGGTTCCCCAGGATAGCCACGGTCTCCCTTTTCTCCTGGAGTGCCAGGATATCCAGATAGTCCATCATTACCACGATCTCCCTTCTCACCAGGAATTCCGTCCAATCCTCTTGGTCCTGAGCAAAAAATTTTTTTTAATTTTTAATTAGGAATATTGGAAGTACATATTGAGGGTACAATGATTTTTTTTACAGGAAAATGAATATTACCAGTCAAGCCAGGTTCTCCCTTTTGTCCAGGAGTTCCAAAGAGTCCTGGTAAACCTTGGTCTCCTTTGAGACCACGTTCTCCAACTATTCCTTGAAGTCCTTGAGGGCCTGGAAGACCATCGGCTCCAGGAAGTCCTGGTATTCCAGCAGGACCTGTGTCTCCCTTCTCGCCCTGAGGTCCAATGGGTCCGTATGGTCCTTGATTGCCTTTCTGCCCAGGAAGTCCTGGGAATCCGGGTTCACCCTTTTCTCCTGGTAATCCAGGAAGTCCGTCGCGACCATGTTTTCCTAGTAGCCCTGGTAATCCTTTCTCTCCCTTTATCGTTAAGCCCGGAAGTCCAACAGGACCAGGTGATCCCAAGTTACCTGAAGGAGACAGGATAATTGCAATGTATATTATAGATACTTTTAAATCTTATAAAAACAACATTAGAAGAGAACTTACCCTTCTCGCCTGGGAATCCAGGAGGACCCGGAAGTCCAGCTGGTCCTGGAAGTCCTCTGTCACCCTTCTCACCATCATATCCGGCAGGACCTTCGAGACCGCGTTCTCCCTTTTCTCCAGCCAATCCATGAAGACCAGGCATACCTGGTTCACCCTTTTCACCCTTGATATCCACAGTCAATCCTGGGGGACCACGGTCTCCCTTCTCTCCGGCTGATCCCACCAGACCAGGGAAGCCAACAGGTCCTGTAAAAATAAAGGACATTCGTAGAGGGAGTTCGTATTTTATCATTTAATAATAATGCAATATCATTATTTTTTTAATACCTATCGAACCACGATCTCCTTTAATACCATCTAGACCAGGTCGTCCAGGTGGTCCTATATCACCGTCGAGTCCAGGGTATCCAGGAGGTCCTTGGGGACCAATATCGCCAACTTCTCCAGGAATTCCATCGAGTCCAGGAGTTCCAGGTTCGCCAAAAAGACCAGCGGGACCCTATTCATATAAAGAAATAGGTGAAAAAAAAAACTTTTTGACAATCTAATATTAATCATTCTAATAATATAGAAGTTTTACGGAAGGATATCTAATGATTTTATTTACCGGATTGCCTTTGAATCCAGGCAATCCCTGAACACCTTTATCACCCTTTGGTCCTTGCAATCCAGGAAGTCCATTACGTCCAGGTACTCCTCGTTCTCCTTTAAGTCCTGGAATTCCGTCACGACCTATTCCCGGTATTCCTGGTTCACCCTTCACGCCATCAGCTCCATCTCGTCCAGGCAATCCTTGGGGCCCACGAAGTCCAGGGGTACCAGGCTCACCCTTCTGACCCTTTTCAGATACTAGACCTGGTTCACCCTTTCTTCCCTAAAAATATAAAAGTTTAGAACAGTTCAGGAACATTTCATTTACATATTATTTTTTAATTAAACTGGATTCCTTAAAATATTATTATATAATAATAAAAGTGAATTTACAATTGCTCCGGGGGGACCCAGATCTCCCTTTTGTCCTTGGAAACCAATAAGTCCTGGTTCACCAGGTAGTCCATTGAATCCTTGGTCGCCTTTAGGACCTTGTGGACCAGGCAATCCAGGCTTTCCTTCCATACCATGAAGTCCAGGAAAACCTGGAGAACCTTTCTCACCGCGATCTCCCATCAGTCCAGGTGGACCTCGAAGTCCCGGTGGACCAGGAACACCAGGAGGACCACGTCTTCCAGGATAGCCCTTCTGTCCCTCAATTCCAGGTTCACCGCGATCGCCTTTAGCGCCTGGGAATCCAGGAAAACCAGCCCTTCCAGGTTCTCCGGGTAAACCAGGTTCTCCTAAAATTTATTTGCGATTAATGAATTATTTATTCGTAAATAAAATTTTAAACATTCATAGTAGAGTTTTTTTAAAAATCCTATCGTACCCTTGGTTCCATTCACTCCTGGGGTTCCTGCAACTCCTGGAGGTCCAGGTGGTCCAAGCGGACCAGTGTCACCTTTTTCTCCTGGTGGTCCAGGAAGACCGTTAAGTCCTGGATTACCGACGTCACCTTTTTCACCGTCCAAGCCTACTAATCCAGCACTACCACGTGGACCTTCCTTTCCTGGAGGTCCTGGAAGACCACGTTCTCCTTTCTCGCCCGGTGGTCCCGTTAGACCCGGACTTCCCTTTACCGAAATTCCAGGTTCTCCTTTAACTCCTTTAGCAGCAGCAGGACCAGGATAACCTCGTGGTCCGTCACGTCCTGGTTCACCAGGGAAGCCCATGACACCAATAACACCTTTCTCTCCACGTGGTCCTGGAAGCCCTCGGGGTCCAACTGGTCCCGGAGGTCCTATTGGTCCAATTGGTCCTGAAGGACCCTAGCATAATATTTAAAATCATTCATACAATATTATTTCTAATAAGCCATGGGTAATTTTTAAAGAAAAAAGGATGAAATACGGCAAGATAATTAATGTATTTTTATATCTATTAAAAACTGATAGTATATAGTGGTACGGCCTTGTTTTGTTGAAAAATTTAAAAGTACCGATAACCACACATCTATATACTAGCCGTGACCTCGTTACCGAGGTCAGAGATGTCAAAGTTCAATGTCTCAAGGATATTTTTATTTAAGCTCAGACAATCACCAACAAATGTATGACACTATCGTCGTATGAAGTATTCATTCAATATTAACAACACTATATAGTATACATGAAATAGTATCGTTACTTACCGGAAGTCCTTGGTCACCTTTATCACCTGGAAAACCATCACGACCAGGAGGTCCTGGTTCTCCCTTTTCACCAGGAGATCCTCTGTCACCCTTGAAACCGAGTTCGAGGTTCAATGGCGGGCATTCACCTGAAATTTATATAACGTAGTATTCAATTGTTTAATTATGCAAAATAAAACATTGTCATTACGATCCATACCTGGTTCACCCTTGAGTCCGTATAATCCAGGCTCACCCTTTTCACCAGTTGCACCCTTAAGTCCTGGTTCACCAGCTTCTCCTTTTACACTGGTACCCTTTTCACCTTTGTATCCTGGAGTTCCGGGTCTGCCGGGGATACCGTCTTGTCCTGGGAAACCTCGTTCACCCTTTATTTATTAAAAGTGTACATAATTTATATGAAATTTTTTGTTGAGGCTACAATTATTGTTGCATAAGAGTTTGATTAATTACCGCAGTTCCTTTCATTCCAGGGAATCCTTCCAGTCCGGGACTGCCCTTATCTCCAATGGGTCCTTGTGGTCCGGGAGGTCCTTGCCTTCCCGGTTCCCCTCGGATGCCCTTATCACCCTTTTCGTATTTCAATAAATTCAAAGGCACCACTGCTGGTGCACCTGGTTCTCCTTGGGGTCCAGGGGTTCCAGGAATACCATCTCTACCCTGTAATTAATAATGAGTTACCATATGATTTATTGGTATTTGAAAAAAAGGATTGGGTCTGAAAGTGTACCGGAGGTCCTGGTGGTCCAATTGGTCCTGGAAGTCCATCTGCACCAGGTTCACCAGGGAATCCGCGTTCTCCAGGTGGTCCTCTAAGACCTGATAGACCAGGACTACCGTCGAGTCCTCGGTCTCCTTTAGGTCCTGCAAGACCAGGTAAGCAATCCTGACAACGGCCGCCGATATCTCCTTTTTCTCCAGGATTTCCTGGGCTTCCTGGGATTCCATCACGTCCTGGTGCACCAGGTTCACCTTGAGCTCCTGGAGCTCCAGGAGCTCCTGGAATTCCTTCCAAAGAATCGCCAGGGAGTCCTCGTGGTCCTACATAACCTCGTTCTCCTTTCTGACCTTTTTCACCGTCCAAACCTGGTTTACCGTCCAATCCTTTGGGACCCTATTGAGAAAAGAAGAATATTTAGTGCGAATCAAACGCCATGGTAATTCAATGAATCGTTAAATAATATTTACCATTATAGAAAGTCCTTTCTCTCCCATCAGACCCTGAGGTCCAGCAGGTCCTGCAGGCCCATCCTTACCTCGTGGCCCAGTCAATCCTGGGAATCCTGTAAGGCCAGGTTCTCCCTTAGCTCCTTTTTCACCTGGTAATCCTTCCGGTCCAGGGATACCAGGCTGACCTGGCCCACCCTGGATACCGATTGGTCCTCTTGGACCAGGGTCTCCTGGATAACCGTCCGATCCTCTCGGACCAACTGGTCCTGGGAATCCTCGCGGTCCCGGAGGTCCCGGGGGTCCAGGTCGTCCTTTACCACCCTGTAAGAAATTCCATAATTATTTTATTTAGCAGAGAATGGAATTCAAAATAGAAGTCCATTATTAATTTTCAATTAAAGATAAATATAAATGAAATAACTTACACCAGGTAGTCCTGGAGGACCTCGTAATCCTGAAGTTCCCGGTGGTCCATCGCGTCCTGGTTCTCCCTTCTTTCCCGGACGTCCAGGTAAACCATCCAATCCATCGTAACCTCGATCACCTTTCTGTCCAGGAGGTCCTGGCGGCCCTGAGAAACCATCTCTACCCTAAAATAGAAATATTTTTAATAATTTCAAAAAATTATTCCATCCGTGTAGAAAATTAATTTTTTTATGGATAAATTTTTAATAAAACTCACTCGAATACCAGGAGCACCTAGTAAACCCTTTTCTCCCTTTGAACCAGCAGCTCCAGGAATACCGTAATCTCCCATTGGACCAGGTTCACCCTTTTGGCCATATGGACCAGTGTCTCCCTAACATAAATTATATAAATAAAATTTAGAAAAACAATTATCATTAAGATTCAAGATAACAGTTATTAACCCCTTGAGCGGCAAGAAAAACTTCACTGTTTGTGTTCCAAACGCGGAAAAAAAATATTTCGATTTTAATGAAACATGGCACTTAAGGGTTTTTTAATTGCTAATTACGAATTTGAGGTTAAAATTCAGAAATTCAAAATGGCGGATCCAATATGGTGGACCAAAATGTACTTGATTTGCACGAAAATTGGTATTAGAAGACTTTCGAGGTCGTTGGTTACGAATCTGCACAAAAAATTTGAAAATTCAAATTGTTGGCTAAAATCTATACTAGTACCTATACCAGTAATACGAAACTAGAACTAATACTTTATATTTAGTTTTTGGATCCGCTATTTTGAATTTCTGAATTTTTAGGACAGATTCGTAATCAGCGACCTCGAAAACCACCGAGTACCAAATTTCGCGAAAATCGTTCGAGTCAATCACAAAATAATCGATGTGCGCCCTATGACGTCAATGCCGCTTCGGGCACCAAAAAAATGTGCGCCATATAGCGTCAATGCCGCTCAAGGGGTTAAAAAAGATACAAGTTCCTACCTTGTCTCCCTTCATGCCTGTATCACCAGTAGGACCTGTCATCTGTGTTACGGGCCCCCTAAATGGAAATAGTGGTCCCGTCGAACCAGGCGGGCCCCGTTCTCCCTTTTGCCCTTTGTCACCTTTCACTCCTTCAAATCCGAGACCCATATTACCTTTTTCACCTTTTGGTCCTGGAACACCAGGTGCTCCCTAAAATACATGTTCACATTAATTAATATTAAAATGTTAATTATTTACCTTTAACGCAGATACTTACGTATGGTCCCCGTTCTCCTTTTGGTCCAGGTAAACCATGTTCTCCTTGTGGTCCCGGAGGTCCTGGGGGACCTCTCACTCCATCGATACCGGGTTCTCCTTTTTGACCGACTGGGAAATTTCCGGCGAAAGCTGGTTGACCCTTGTCACCTTTTGAACCAGGAATACCTGGAAGGCCTCGAGGACCTGGTTCTCCAGGACGCCCATCAATGCCTTTTTCACCCTTTACAAAAAATATTATTAATTATCCTTAATGTTTCGTTAATTATATCGTTTAATATGAATCACTTACATCCGTTCCGTTACAACCATCCCGTCCAGGAAGTCCAGGACTTCCCGGAGGTCCTTGAACTCCCGGAATCCCATTGATACCAGGAAATCCTGGCGAGCCGATAATACCCTAAATTATAAAAACATATTATAACTTAATATTTAAACATCATTAACATAATAATATCATTGATAAAAAAACCTACGCGCTCTCCCTTAGGTCCTCGAGGTCCTTGCAGACCAGGATCACCCTTCTGTCCTTTTGATCCTAAAAGACCTTCAGCACCTGGGAAGCCCTTTTGTCCTTTTGGTCCTTCCGGGCCAACAGTTCCTGGTGTTCCCTAAAATAAAAATCATTCATGCGAATAATGATCATCGTTGATCAAGGAAGCAAAAGAGATACTAAACTTACTCGTGATCCTTTTTCAGCAAAACATTTAGGAACGCAGCATGCTGATCCTGTACAATTTTTAGGTGGTGTTGCACCAGGAACAGGAAAGGCCGTATAACTGCTGGGATAATTTTCTGAACCACTGTCATATCCTCTCTGATTTTGTCCGTATCCACCGTAACCGCCAGATGCATCCTGACGACCACCATAATCGCCAGATCCGTCCTGACGACCACCATAACCGCCAGAAGATGCTTGGCGACTTCCATAAGAATTTGCTGATTCCGGAGCATTTTCATATCCTGTTCCTGACCTTTCTCTACCTCCATAATAACTGTACGATGTTTCAGATCCATAACCACCAGTTGGTCCTTGAGCTCCATAACCTCCTGCAGATCCTTGTGAATCATAACGACCATCGGATCCTTGTGAACCATAACCACCGTCAGATCCTTGTGAACCTTGACTACCACCAGCTCCTTGTGAACCTTGATTACCATAACCACCGTCAGATCCTTGTGAACCTTGACTACCACCAGCTCCTTGTGAACCATAGCCACCAGACGATCCTTGACCATTTTCGTATGCATAATTCGCTCCTTGACTACCATAAGGATCTGATCCTGATTCTTGGTTATGGGAAGTTCGCGAATAACCGTAAGGATCTGAGGAACGGTTCCAGTAAGCACCTCTTGACCTTGGATCCTCATTATCAGAACCACCGCGATGCCCATACGGATCCGAATTTAAGTTCCACCTAGACGTTTCGTCGGCATCGTCTGTAAATTAAAATTTGGAGTTTAATTTTTTGAAAAATGACAAATTCCATATATAGCATAAATTTATGAAGAAAAAAAATGTAATTAACGTAAAATCTTCAGGACCTGCCGAATAGTTTTCATTCAACGCAGCATCTTCGTCGAGTCCTTCTGGTTTTGCGATATCTCCTCGACCTACACTCAGTGGCACCACCGGCTTTGGTCTGCCTGCATATCTCGAGTAATTATATTGCTAAAAAAAACAGAATAAATAAAAAGAGTTGACAATAATCCAATACAATAATCCTTAATTAAGCAAAAAGAAGATTATCCAATAATTCATCCCATAAGGAGCGACAAGTACACGATTACAATTACGCGACTTGAATATCTCGAGCACGAACTGTAGACGTGCAGATACAGGATGAACTTTAACCCCACAATGATCACCACTACTTCAAAGTCCCCAAGAAGAAGAAGAAGAAGAGGAAGCAGCAGAATGAAAAAAGGAATGCCTAAAACTATTCTTAGTAAACCCCCAAGTAAAAATAAATACAGTAGAATTCATGTCGCGTTGGCAAACAGCTCCAGCTCTTATCTTCCAGCATCCCTACTGCCATTACTAAACATTTTACGACCACGTGATGACTCATCGTCATGTTGCTTCGGAGAAAATGATTGTCTTGCTCCTGTTAAAATTTTTACCCTTTTCTCGTATGGGGAAAAGGCGCATCCACGGGAAGTGCACTACTGATAACAGACACCCCTTATCGCACGAAATGACGAGCTCAGTGCGCGGGTGGCGATAGGATAACGTCCTTTTAAATTTCCATTCATCGATCAAAACGAACAATGAAGCGTCCAAGTACTACCCGTGTATGTAAAATAATTATAATAAATTTTGATTAGAAAAAAAATTTTACATTTCCCCGACTACACATGTGGCTCTGATACGTATCATACTTATGGTTAACTAATAGACTGTCTCGAGTGTATAACGGTAACTGGTTACTCGTAAAACGTTATGCTACGATCGTCATCATTAAGTGGAACGATCATCGCAGCTGTAAGACTATTAAGTCATTCCCATTCACGATGCTATCTCACGATATAAGTGTTATGCTGCCTACATGGGAATCTTTGCAATGAAGATACCGCGCTTAACTGCAATTGAACTTTCGATCATTCATGGCACGCTGTTCGTTCTAGAAATTATCACATTCTTGATCTCGATCTTGATCTTAGATCGACGAAAGACCTTGAGCGCAATTATGCAAAAATAAAAAATACATTTAAAAGATACGGTCAATTCTTTAATATAAAAAGAGTCATCAACCGAATACAAAATTTCCTATTAACAATGATGACCTCAGAGCGCGAAATGATCTAATAGATAGGACAACAAAGAAAGTATCGGTAACGCAGGAATCTGCGGTTACCGAGCGAGCGTGTCAATTTATGGAAATTTTAAATTCTATTCAAATCTTAATTATCGGCAGTACCGATGATAAATTTAATTAGCGACGGAGTCACTGGTGAATCAAGGATACGTGCTGTCACGTATTAGATACGCAATGACTCTATATAACGAAGCTAACCCAATTTTCTTATTCCAGATATGAGATATCTTTTCGTGACGGTTCAAGAATCGTCCCTTTTATCGCGTTTTGCCGCCGGTCTTGGCCGCCATCGTGAAACACGGTTACGCAACTTCAGCTCTCAGGCTCAGACTACGAGCATTCTGAGCCATCTCGCTGCTTCATTTTTTTTCCTTATATGCTTCACGTTGCCTTCTGCTTCATTTTCTTCCTACTACTACTAGTAGTACTATTATTATTATTACTCCTACTACTACTGCTACTAATACTACTATTAGTATTGTTACTACCTGTTACTACTACTACTACTATCTATCTTTTTCTCAGCTTACATAGATTTCCTGCAACTTCAACTTTATCACCACGGCTACCTTAAAGCCTTCTATTTCTCATTCACTTCCTCTTTTTCTTTTCCATATACCACCTACAAACACGAACACGAATCATGTTAACTCACGGTTTCCGACCGAGCAAGCTTATTTATTACGTAAAGTGGCTCTCAAACGTTCGACTCACTTACATTATACAAATAGCGTAACAACTCGCTAAATAGATTAACGATAACACTCTTTTTTTTAATCAGTTCCGCAATACGGAATCAAACGTAATTCGTGAATTCAACGTCGATGATGGTAGTGTTAGAAGTATTCATTAACAAAAATTGTTGAAATTAAAAAAAAATAAATAAAATTTCGCTGATAAGGAGATCAGATACTTCCGTATTGACTCTGATTTCTATTTTATTTTTTCTTTAGCCTGTCTAAGCGCGTCTTCTTTTTTTTACGGCAAGATGACGGAAACCCGAGTACTAATTTCGTATGACAGTTTCATAGAGTCGAGAGACGATTACCGATTTTTTTTATTCTATGTATTTACGCAGGCTTACGCAAGATTACAAGACTGAGATATGACCCCGCGATATGTGGAACCGTGAAGAAAAAAAAAAGAAGAAAACAATGGACGAATCGGATAAGCACGTTTCCAGTAATACGTATTCGTGAACTATTTCCAGTAGTGAGTAACGGTTACGAGGGCTGGTGCATACGGCTAATAAAATTCAATTCTTGTGGGCGGACTGGAATTATCTACCTAGTGACAAACTAGTGACAAAGACAGTATTGAATATTTTGCCATTTTCTAGGATTTCCACACGACCTGACTCCTTTGTTATTTTCACAAAAATTGTGAGCAATGTGAAAAGTGATTAAAAAAATGAAAATAAAAATCTGTCAGGGTTTTTTGAAGAAAAAAATAAAAACTACCCTAGCTTCAGTATCTATGAATGAACCCTCAATGGCCGTACCCCACAACCAATGAATGAAACGGGTACACGTTGTGAACCGGAACGCATACTGTCTATTTATGTGTTTATGTGTCTCTGGATGGTTTGTGCCCCGCGTGGGGACAAAGTACGTGTACAATACCATCAACAAGTATTTCTTGTGTGTGACGATAGTCCTTTTTCTCTGACAGTAGCTCTTGAACTAATCGACGTGTTAGATAATTTAATTTTTGTACGTACCCCTTCGACTGCCACGAGGGCCAGGCAGACCACGGATGCGATCGTTCTGTAAAAAAAAACGGATCAATAGTATTATTTAAAAATTTGAATTTTGTTTCCTAGGAATAGTATGTTGGGATATTGCAGAAATTATATCTACTGTGAATTCTACGACCGGCGGTATACGATAAGACTGTGTCAAATATTGGATAAGAATTAAAAAAAACTATCTTCAGGATAAGATCGAAGCGTTGGATATCGGAAAAATGTAAATCAATATGAAATATCATATGCGATATTTTTCAGTTATACAGACTGACAATAATGTTAAACGAGCTAATGTCAATTCAGTTTACGTGGATAATAAGTTTGTGTTCTTTTCTTTTATAATTGCGAATTATACAGGCCGAGTGATTTGATGATCGTTACACTCTTATGAGACATTAAGATTATTAAAAGATAATACGTGGGCTGTGTATTTAAGGGGTCTGTATATCTACAGCGATCGGCGTGGGCGAAACTAGCAATAAGACGATCCTGAAAGTCCATCAATCGCTATATGCTGCAGCATATAATCCCACATATGTATACCATACATACTAAGCAGATCCTTCGGTATCCTCAAAGGAGACGAATAAAAGGAAAAAAATCCCCCCAAAAAACCAGTATCCAACCACAAAAAAAATGCAAAATATCCTAAAGTGATGTCTACGAAGAAGATCATCAACCAATAGGAAGCATCCGAGAGAGGAGAGTTCATCGAAGTTGGATCAAGTTACCCCAGCATCAGTGTTACCGTGCACAGGGTCAGAGCTAAGATTTTTTAGGAAACGCGTAAAAAAAATAATAATTAAAAATGTACTCACCTCAATCGCAACCAGGTCATGTCGAGCTCCCTGTACCAGCGTTATTAGGGAGCCGGGAACCCTCCTGAACACAGTGCTTCAACTCCGTGCAGCCAGACAGACAGAAAATATCGCGCGACCGGGTACCGAGAGACGTGTGGACCGTCCCATCCAGGGAGGGCTCTGAATGAACTCGGAGGGAAGGTGGAGGCGGCAGTGTGAGCCACGCCAGCTAGAATTCCTCCGCCGAAAGGATCGGCACTCTCGGAGTTAGAGTCAGAGAGCAGCCTCTTCGAGCAGCGATTCTTCGAGCGCCTCCACCTCTTTCTCTCCTTTCTCCTCGTGCTCGAGCAATTCCTCCAACACCAAGAGCAAGAGTAGCAGCAGCAACGGCAGCAGCAACAGCACAACCACCATCACCACCACCACTTCCTTGATTCCTCTTCTTCGTCTTCGTCTTCTCTTCTTCTGGGGGCCTCCTCCTCCACTACCCGAGACCCTCCTCTTCGTCCTCCTCCTCTATCCACCCGGGTCCCACTCGCGTACCCCTCTGCCTCTTATTCTCTCGTTCGTCCACTCGTTGCTGCTGCTGGCTCCTCCGTATCCACCTTCTTATCCTCCTCCGGGTTGGCAGCGAAGCCGAGAAGGAGACCGGTCGGCCATCTCACTCGGTGAGACTGTTGCGCGGTCGCTGAAGCACGCCGCTTTGCGGGCGACCTAAAGCAGCGCAGGGCAGCGCACGGGAGCGCACGGGCTGGCGCAAGGATACAGAAATACTCGCGCGAGTGCTCTCCTCGTCCGCGCTGAATAAGCCGTGGGGCCCTTCGGCTGGCGACATGCTTCGCTGTGGATAGTTCGGTCCAGGACAGTGTTTATTGCTGCTGAGAATTCGGTGCCGGGGTACTGGGGCTCTCTCGAAGACATGAAGGCCGGCAAACCTGCCTTCCTCTTCTTCGACCGGAGACTACCCGGCGTCTTCCTCTTCGCCCTACTCCTACTTGGGATTCATCTTAGTGAACTTCCGACTTGTCAGGCTGTGGTGAGTACAGAGGCGTCCTTGACCGACCTACCCCCTTACGTATAAAAATCTTAGACTTCGCATTTAACTTCGAGGATTTACCCCCTTCGCATTATTTTGGGTTGATCTTTGACCATTGAATGATTTTTAAAAATCTTTTTTCGGATTACTTTAAAGTCGATCGATCGTTACACGTGGTCTGGTCACTCCTTGATCGGCATGGGGTTACATCATGGGGGCGGCCATACTTGACAGTACTGTACAACCTGTCATTGACTATCGTTGTACTTATGTTATTCCCGGTAACTAAGATTATGTTACACATAAATAATGGAAAGGGGACAGAGGGGAGAGCAAGGGCCCAATTCTAATCTACTTCTTAAAAAATTGTCTCGGACATGTTTAATATCAAGTATCATAAACACACCCTTATACTTATAGATATATGATCGGTCGGTAATATGTGACATGAGATTACGAGGTCGACGACACAATGCACTAGACTGATGATGGTTCATTGATATTCAATAATTAACATAGGCCGATTCATGCGAACGGTTTGAGGCTTATCGAATGGACACAATGACGTCATTAAATATACTTTTTATTTTCAAATCACGATACTTTTCTCGATATCATCGATATATCTTTTTTGGAAATTATCGACGAGAGTGAGAACATTTTCTCTCGGTAAGTCGTTTAAGATTGCCTGTCGCTTAAGGTTGCCTCGTGTGGGCGACTTCGACGCCCGATTGGTAGGCACCCTGCGCGCTCATGGAAACACACAAAGAGCCACTGACCCAACGTGCCAATAGAATACAGTCTACTCGTAGAAAGGTTCCTGCTAAATGGTCAAGAGATTTTTTCTTCAAATTTTCACTGTAACCAAAAACGCCTCGTGTAAACCATACGACTCAGTGAAAAGTCATTCAAGAAATTCATTCTGAAGAATTGGTATACTATATGGTGACGGAGGAGATAGGACTTCCCTAGTTTCTAGAACAGTCATTTATCAGTAGTGAGTGACTGCTCGTATGGGAAGTATAACAAAGTTAAAAGAGAAGGCTATCGTATATATATCGTATATAACGTTATCGAGCTATGATGATTTCTACATTGCTAAGAATACATTGAAGAATTTCATTTAATTTATTATTTCCACCACTTCTCGTATATGGCCTTCCCTGAAACCGAAAAATAATCATCGAACACGTGATTTATGTAACTACTTATTAAGATACCCCTATTACAACATTACAATGGAGAACAAAAACTCTCCTTTGTTATCGTCTCTAATCGATAGCTGGTTAGAAATTTATGTTAGGTTATAACAAGATTTTCTTAATTAACCCACTAAGCCTTTGGCGTTAACCAAAGAGATCGTAAAGTCAAGACAAACTTTACAAGAACGAACACTCAATGAAACTATCACGTAATATGAGCGTAGAGCAATAATGATAACATAGTTATGAACCAACAAAAGCATACGTATGCGTAGAAGAAGAAGAAGATGATGAATAAGAAGGACGCCGATGGACGGTTGGCAGTTTGTTTATGGGCTATGCTCCGATAACCCATTACGGCTGATCTCATTCGGTTTCCCGGGAAGTCGGTTTAAAATTAAAAAAAAATTCACCATGTATGTAATGAGACTAGAGGGGAATGTGGGGAAGGAGGAAGGGTAGCGGGAGGGGGGTCGAAAGAAAAAAGGACCTCCGAATTTACTGAACCACGCAAAGTTTATCGCTCGGTGTAATACGATAAAGTGTCCCGCTTCGCAGAAATTCACGTATGTCGTGTTCTGTCAATCTTATGAGTGTACTGTAAGCGCAAAGATCGTATATGTATAGAGATCATTAGAAATCACGAGATCCGATCATCGTTTATATTTACGGCTTATAAACAAATTCCTACCATCGCTATTAATAACCTCGTAACTTATTACACATATTTCACTGACCACAAAATAATATGTGCATATAAGTTTATATATATATATGTTTTGTATATATGTGAAAAAATATTAGTTTTAAATAAAAAAATATATGGTTCGTGCATGGGTTTGGCCATGTATGGATCATATGTAAATCATATATGATATATATATAAATCATATATGGACTATATATGAACTTCGATTGCTGAAAATTTAGGGAAAAATCTAATGAATCATTACGATTTAAGTTCATATATAGTTTATATATGATTTATATATAGTTCATATATGATTTATATACGATCCATACATGGCCAAACCTATGTATGAACCATATATTTTTTTTTACTTGAGCTAGTATCACCCTAGTCTTCTACGAATCTGGGACGCTATTAACGGTAGACGCAATCTCTTACGAAACTGGTAACCTCGATACTTTATCGTAAAATGATGTCGTCAGGTCATAGGTCATACTCGATATTTAATTCATTCTTGGAATGTTGACTCCTTTGTTGCGACACGAAGGTTCGAATGGTAGCCCTTTTTCTTACGAGATAATAAATGTTTTTCTTTTCTTTTGAGTAATTTCTAAAATCTGTTTAGGGTCTTGCGTGTGTGGAAAAAGAATAAATTTCAGGGACTCAAGTCACATCGATAGCTACCCTCTGGTTAGGTCATGTATTCAGAAGTTTATTTTCGACATTTGACTCGTGCTCATGGGGGAAATGGAAGCAAAGAAAAAAATGTTTCTTTGTTACAAAAGGGGACCGCAACTTGACTCTTTTAGAACGAAATCGAATGCCAGTTGCGAGGTCTCGACCTACGCTAGAAGAACGAGGATAAGGAAACTGGCCCAAACGTGGGTTGGATTTTAGTGTCCTCTATTCTTTTGTGTAGTTCGAACTTTGCCAGTATCCAGATATATTGCAGTACCCTAAAAATGAGCATATTGACAAATTCGAAGATGGTCATCGTCAAGAAAAATATATTTTCGAAATATAAAGAAGGCCCATTTTCAATTAGTAAAATAAAAAATGATAATCTTTAAATCATGCCATTTCTTCCCATCGATACTAAATGATTCTAGTTCCTGAAGACAATGATAAATACACCGGATAACCTAGATGTATAAATCCAAAGGCGAGCCCAGGTCATAGGCAGGTGAACGATAAGGATTATGGCACGCTTTGCCAAGGACCGATAACAGTAATAGGGCGCCTGTAGCGTCACGCACGTAGAGAAGTTGTTGAACAATAATTATAATTTAATCGCGTGTCGCCGACACGGGCATTATTCGCAACGCGCCATAATGCCAGAGTCAAAAACCTCTTCAAGTCTAAATATTGATACGCGGCCATCTTGCACCTCAGAGATTCTCATCGGGAGGATCGTAACCACCGTGATCGTCATCTCCGTCACGCAAATTGCGGACGTCTTGCATCATCGCCGTATAATAAAGAGGCCGGACTTATTTGGTCCCTTGCAACATATAGTAATATTCTCATTAAATCAATTCGAATAACGGTCCTTATCACCGTCTTGATATAAAGTACGCAGAAAAGGCCACGGCGCATACTTTTAACCATGGAATTAATCATTGTTACACTTAATTGAGAAACCACAATGATTTCAGCACTGAGAATTTATCTAACGTTAAACTATCCACGTACAAAAATTATCCGACGGATGTACCAGCCAATTTACATCATCGTGCTAAAATAGTCTGTAAACTATTGAATCATCTAATAACTATAAATTCTCTTTATATAATATCAATAAAAATAATTATTTTTTTTTTACTTTCATATGTTTCAGATCTGTCGAGATGCTTACAAATGCAATTGTACCGGGATAAAGGGCCTGCCTGGTTCTCCGGGAATCCCGGGAGCGAGGGGTCCACAAGGGATTCATGGAGATACTGGGCCAGAGGGCCCACTGGGTCCCAAAGGAGAGAAAGGAGACGGTGGTGAGCATGGCGGTACAGGCGAAAAAGGCTACAGGGTAATTATTATTATCATCATCATCATTATATCATATACTAAACGCAACAACATATGTGGGAAGACAGTAAAATCATCGGAAACCACAATATAAAAACAGATAACATAAGCACAAGTTATTATCCAATGGCGTCAGACAGTTTGATACCAATAAAACAGTGCACAACGTACCGTTACGTCATGCAATCTCGAGGAAGCATTAAAAGAAAGTAAAAAAAAGTGTCATGCGATTCGCACTGGCCGACATGTTATATACTTTTTTCTTTGCTTCGTTTCATACCGAATGCATAGGGCAAGGCAATCACGTCTGAGTCTTGATGACGTTAATGATCGTAAGCACAGAACCTGCGACGAAAATGTCATCTGAAATATGATCGTAGCAACATCTGCCCGCGGTTGATCGTTTCTATGAGAATGAAAGGAGTAAAAAAAATTTACGAGGATTACGTAATAGCATGACGCTGACATTGACGATGACTTCAAGTAAATCCACACGTGACAATGCACACGGGGATAATGATCACCTGCTGAGACACTATAAATGGACGTAACGTGGGTGAATGGACATTAATACAAACGCACACAGTATCAAATTCTATAATACCGATACCTTCGTAATAATCGATAATTTCATAATAAAAAAAAACACAAGTACACAGTCAAGAAAAGGATTCAGTCGTACGATGAAGAAGAAATTGATGATAAAAATGATCGTAAACTTCGTAGGGTTCAATTGTTACGTGCAAGGACATGACGCATGATGATCGATAAATGCGAACGTGTCAAATCGATGAGAGGCCATTGATCATCAAAGATATCGTAAATATCTGAAATGGAGGTTATGAGATCATATGTTAATCTAGGTTGCATTAATACGTGGTGACATTAATATGTCACGTTATGACTCGTATACGTTAAGTCGTACACGTACCGGCTAATTTAGATAAACGTAAGTGAAAACGTCGTGCGTCCGTACTGGCAAACTCCTCTTGGTTAATTTTCATCATGAATTCGCGAGCGGCAAACAAGTTTGCAGCCGAAAGCGCGACGTCGCACGACAGACGACGCCCGCGTCAATGTAGGCTCACGTACGGCTGACGTCATGATCCTTTCTCGGCCGCGCATGCAGCTTGTGTAACGCAATGGAAATAATCGTAGGAGCACTTGCGAATGGCACAATTCTGGGCTTTCGGCTTGCAAACTGTCCGTAGGCGTCACTGATAAATTGCACTATCTGCAACTGGCATTGATCCCTATCTACATGACAATTACCCACATACCCACATTACTAGAACGGTTAATAAGTCGTGCTTTTATAGTCTACAAAATTCCTGACGTATAATGAGCGGCTATTTTTTTTGTAACATTGTAAACGACACAGTCGAGATTTGAGATGGACATAGGGATGCTGCGTCTGTAATTTGCGAAATTATGCATAATTCAAGCACAATGCGCTAATTGTGCATCAGTACCCTTATCAGTCAGCGACATCCTGTATATTGTTGTCTGTCACTTTGACGTACATTATATGTATGGAGATGGTCTCGTTTCGAGTTTGGCTCCGACACGAGCGCGGAGTTGCAGATGATAACGCGAGAGGATGTCGCGTCTCTGCGGGGGAGAAACGATGCACTTCCGTTCGTGCGAATCGTATCGGTTGCATATATGAATGCATTGGATGTAAAATTAATTAGAATTCATATACAGTACATATTCGTTATACATATTAAATTTGATCGATTGCATATATTAATATATTTATTATAAAAATAATTAAAATCTACCTACGGTATACGTCATACGTATTAAATATATTGGACGTATACATACTAGTAATATACGTTTATTTCACACCGTGCGAAAAATGCAGTTTTACGCACGCTTCGCGTGTGTACAACTGCATTTTCGCACATTTTGAAATAAAATTTTGTACGATACTCGTGCGAAAAACCTTTTCTAAACTCGTGTGATTGCAACACTCGCCTTCAGCTCGTGCTGCAAACTCACACTCGTCAGAAAAAATATGTTCGCACTAGTATCGTAAAGTACTAATAGATCACATAAAATAAATGTCGCTTAGATCAGCAGGAACGGTATTGTGATTTCTCGTACGCTTGCTAAACCGATAAAATTCTCTAGACAGTCAGGAACTCGTAGAGGAATTCTGCGAGAGTAGCAAAAGTGTCGCAAGGCGAATTCACAAAGGTAGGGAGGAAACTGGTAGAGTAGGATTCCCCGATAGTAGGAGAGAATCCTATACTGGTATTCCCTTACGCACAAAGTAAGGAACTATAGTAGAACAGTCCTACGGAATCAGGACAGTCTTGACTATTCCTTAAGGACACCAGAAAAAATTACGGTCACTATCGATTCCTCGAAAAGAAAAAAATCTGGCAGTTGTCTCGTGGAGTAGGCGAGAAACGGTTGACGCATATCCTGTTGGTTCGTTCGGATGCCGGCAACGTCCTCCGTTCCCTACGGGAATGAATTTCTCTCTCTCTCTCTCTCTCTCTCTCTTTCTCTCTCTCTCTTTCTCTTTCGCTCTCGTTGTCATGCTCCAGCTGAGAACAAGGGAGGAATCAGCGAGAGACACGCATGCAAACGATAACGCACTTCCCATTGAACAGTAACCGGATGCTGCGCAGTAATCTCATATCCAGATACGTCAGTACCTAACCTAAAATTTTCTACATAAAATAATACATAACGCATTTTATTATACGATTTGAAATACATAACGAGATATTCGTAACATCCGTCGTATCTTTGCGTCTTTCACGCTTGTTGGAGTTGAATGTATTTATCGTTTTACTAACCGGAAGTTGATATCTGCCTTCCGTGGCTTCTTAAAACTGCACCACGCTGATTTGACATCTGACAAATTTTCTTAAACAGCCTAAGACCGTGCTAGGTTAGCTAATATATATCTGGAACTAATTTCACGGCTATTCTGGGAATAGTGTCTACGGGAACGTGTCTGCACTGCACCGTATGAACTCTTGTTAGTTTTTCGTTAGCTCAGACTCCGTCGCTCCAGACATAATATTTTACGGATCCTATAGGCACGAACCTCGAAGCGTCAACTCTCTCTCCATGTAGGGCAGTCGTATATTAATATATGCCGAAAGGAAAATTGAGATCAACTTCAGACAGTACGTATATGAAACATACGGTCCATTAATTCGTTCCTTCGATATCATCTGATTCAAGACTATATAAGAATTCGAACGGTATTGGTATGTCCCTCTGATTATTTATAAAGGTGTCTGTGTGATTTTGCTGTTCCGTGGCAAATAATTACCAAATCAAAGTCAGAACTGTACTGGCTGGTCATGTGACACCGACTTCCCGTTCTCACGAGGAGGCGGCGCGCGTGTTTGCTTAGGGCGACGACGTCACTTGCTAGGGAAATTAACAAAAGCCGAAAAGAAAACTGAAACAGCATACAGCGTGATGTATGACACGTTGCTGGCAAACTTTTTTTTCCCACGATCCAGATTTACTTTTTCTTTCACTTTTTTCAAAACGCACCCAGGAATCGCGAGGAATGTATACAAGACGGTAAAAGATGTTGAGTGTTTCTTTTTTTGACTTTCTCCCCCTTGATCTCTATTTCTAGTCGGAAAATCTAAATTTCTAAATAAATAATATCTCTCTCTCCTTGCATTCCTGGATAATTGAAACACCAAACCCTTCGACTCGTGAAGTTTTCCAGCTATACGGTTGTACATATGTATGATTCATTTGACACTGGCTTCGCGCCAATTGGTATTTCCATTAATGCTCTTTATCCTACCGACTGCCTTTTACTTTTTTTGACACTTCGTTTTTTTATTATCGTCTCTTCCGTATCTTCAGGCTGAGTGCAGCGACACACAGAAGTTTCTGTTTGCTTGAGACTTTAGTATATACCAATACACTTCAAGAGCCGATTCTCTGTGTTAACTTCGAAAGCGTTTCCTCAGCCCTCGTAGGCGTGAAATGAAGAATATGAAGGAAACGCGTATGCGTTACCACATATGAGTTTCTAGGTCAGACATAACACTGAGAAAAACAATTATTTTTGTGTATTAATACTTACTGCACAGTGACCTACATGGTACCTGCATGATACTTACTACGACACAATTGATAAATTTAATTGATTATTAATAACGCGTTAATCGATATTAATTATAATTGTTCATATAGGGTGATAAAGGTCCACAAGGATTTCCAGGGCCTAGTGCCAGATCTGTAAGTCAATTTTGTAAAAATTCATACTTAGGTAATTTTATATTATACACAAAAAATTGAGATGTTTTATCCCTATAGGGAAACGTTGGTATCGCTGGTCCCACGGGACCAGATGGTCTGGATGGTTGCAACGGGACTGATGGTCGTGCAGGAGCACCAGGAATACCTGGACCTTATGGACCACGTGGTCCACCAGGACGGGATGGTGATAAAGGACTTGTTGGTGAACCAGGAGACGGTGGTATTAATTCAGTCGGTGTAAAAGGAATACGTGGTGTTCCTGGAATCAATGGTCCAAAAGGACTTCCTGGACCATACGGTATTCCTGGAGAATGGGGTTACCCTGGTGAAACTGGAGAACCGGTAAATTATCATTTTTTTCTACTGTTTCCATCAATGACAGAATATTAAAGTTTTATTATAAATTTTTATTTGTCTGAAACGTTTGTACGCATCTTTCCCCACTCTTTTATCTCCCGTACAGAGAAGAGATCGTCGGCGATTCTTTAGGAACATTCAGAACCGACTACGTGAGCGCGCGCGAGCAGTTTTTTAAATCTTTTTTCTCCGGAGAGCCACCTGCCCCATGAAGTATCGAAGATCCTCCGAGGAACTTTTTGTGGGCAAAAAGTAAAAATAAAAATAATGGAGAACCGGCTAAACGAATTCATTGAACGGGTTTGCGAGACCCTTATTGAAAACTGCCTTAATTGCCCGTCAAAGATGCCGCGTATAAATAATACGTAAAGAAATTCATGTCGATTAACATTGCCATGGATTAATTCATTTTGCTTGTTCTTTTTTCTTTCTTTCCTTGATTTTATATTAAAAAATTGAGTACTTAATCGTGATATTGTAATCATTAATATTGGGTTGCTTCTGTCGATTAAACCTAATCTAAGATTTATCCTTAGGCTCTTTTGATATTAACAAGCTAGAAGACGCTTTTTTAGCATAAAGTGATAACTAACCACGAGGCGACATTATCGCGAGGTCGTCGAAACAACCCGGTGAAATCTGAGACGATCTTCTCGACTGACTCACGGCATTTGCTGACCTGCTTGATAGCGATGATCTTTTCTTGGGAATATTCTTCCGACTAGTCCCAGGAAGACGACGATATCATAAGCTGGCGAAGGTTCCAAGAGAAATAAATAATTTACAGAGAACAAATTTTTCGATATTAGGGTTTACCTGGTCCCGAAGGACTTCCGGGACTTAAGGGAGAGCAAGGAGACACCGTGTACGGGGTGCGAGGACCATCTGGTGAACAAGGAGACAGAGGAGACGCAGGATATCCTAGTAGTGGAGAATACAGAAAAGAGGATCAGTCTACACCCCTTAAAGGGCCTCAGGGTAGAAAAGGTTATCGTGGTGATAGTGGAGATCGAGGAATGAAGGGAGAACCAGGAATCCGCGGACCACAGGTTAGATAAATTCAGGATGAAGAAAAATGTATTTTATACAGATTTAGGCTAATGGACAAGATCCTATTTTTTTAGGGCCGACCAGGTATGCTTGGTGTTAAAGGGATGAAAGGTGAACAGGGGGATGATGGTCCCAGAGGTAAACAAGGTGTTGGGGGTCCTGCTGGACCTGCTGGCGAAAAGGGAGATAAAGGTGCTCCTGGTACTACTGGGAGGGATGGAGACGACGGTTTGGATGTAAGAAAATTTTGTTATTGTTTTAAGATGAAATTCTTCGTTACTAGAGAACACATCAGCTTCCATCTTCTTACTGTTAGAATTGTTTGTCGTATACGCTGCATTCTCTCATGCACTACGATAACCCAGTAGTAAAATAAACGTAAAGGTGTATTCGCAATGTGTATGGGGATTCTAGGGAGAGATTGGAGAAACTGGTAATCGGGGTGCTCCAGGAAGACAGGGAGCTGCGGGAGAACCTGGTCCGTATATTCCTGAATTGGATGAGATCATTGTTGGTAACATTGGAATTCAGGGAGAGCTAGGTGAGTAGTTTTTTTTGCTGTGTTAAGGATACCACTGAAGTTTATGTGTTACTAGTTCAATGTAATGCTAACGCGTACAATTGTTCTTGAGTGAATTACGTCATCTCAATATTCTCGAGGTTTTATTATGGTATTTTCTTGTGAGATCATCCTACGGCTGTTTTAATGAAAAATTGTCATTTGCGTTTGCTCTTTTGTGTGATAAGTTCAATAAGGAAATGAAGGACTTACAAGTACCCGCGGTGCCCCCCCCCCCCCCCCGCTTGCCGCGGATTTCCACGAAACTTTGTAGGTGAAAAGAATGCTTCGAGGCATGAACTATGCACACAAAATTAGCGGTCCGTTTTCGATTCTAGGGGATCAAATATCCCTATATAGGTGCAAGACGACTTTCCTATCAGGCCGATTACCGCGGAAAGTATGCGAAATACAAAAAAATGTTTCATAAGGAAGTTGCATATTTTCAAACGTACTTTCAGATGACGTGACCAAAAATTTGTTAGCATTGTTTCTTAACTAGATAATTACCTCCACCATGCTTATTTTTGGAAATTCGAGCATCTTTGTAAGGACTTGAAATGTGCAGAATCACATTCCAAATCCAAATATCTATGATAAAACATCTTTTTACATCGCTTTTCGCTGAAAGTAGTGTGGGGACTTGCACCAAAGTCATGGGAATTAAATGTACACGTAAAACGTAATACAATTAATTTATTTTGGTATGATATGTAATATAATATAATCTATGTTGATGTTACAACGTGATGACTTATTTTTTAAGATGGAAAATATCACCTTGACAGAAATTTCACATCGTACGAGAAACAAAGTTCACAACATGTAACAACAATATATGCATCAGCCTAAAGATTATTTTTATCTCTTGTAGCGCCTGTTATCCCCCTCATGTTATCATAATTTCATATTCTATACTATCCATAATCGTCTCCAGATACAAACAAAGGAGACCAGGTTTCCTTTTATCATGCATTCTCATCTGATAGTTCATGTCTCGAAGCACTCTTCTCACCTACAAAGTTTCATCGAAATCGGAGGGGGCCACCTCGGGTACTTTCTTTGTTAGTTGTATTCATTGAATTCAATGTACCTTTTGCAGGTCCTCCCGGAGAACCGGGTCCATCTGGTACGCCAGGACTTCCTGGTAAAGTGGGATATATTGGACCACCTGGACCACCCGGACCGGCAGGTATTCCAGGGAAACCAGGAAGAAAAGGAACTTCGATTAAAGGAGAGCGGGGAAATGATGGTAATTTAATAAAATTGTAAAGTATTATATTTTATTTTTTTCATTATTATAATTAGCGATTGAATTTTAGGTTTGAGTGGAACTTCAGGACCACAGGGCCCACCAGGACGTCCAGGTCCACCAGGAATAAAAGGCAAAAAAGGTTTCCCTGGAATTACGGTAAGGGGACCTCCTGGTCCAGATGGAAAACCAGGAACGGACGGTTATTGGGGTGCTCGCGGAGATCGTGGTGAACCAGGTGCACGTGGTAAGTATTTATCCAGATCCAAAAAATATTTAATAATTATTGAATTAACCAAAACGGAAATTTTTCATTGTTTATAAAGGTCCCAAGGGTTTCCCCGGCAAAGGTGTGAAGAAAGTAGGTCCTCCAGGTGAACGTGGTTTACCAGGAATACCAGGACGCCCGGGTCCTGATGGTTGGCCAGGTATTCGAGGAACTGACGGTCTTAAGGGTATTCGTGGAGATGATTGTGGTGTTTGTCAGCCAGGTAAGAAAAATTTATTAATTTAAAATTCTCAATAGAAAACAAATTTTTCCGGTTTTTTGAAAATACTGGATGGACTCGTCGGTAACTTAGATATTCCTTATCATACAGGATTTCCGGGAAGAAAGGGAGAGAAGGGTGATTCCGGCCAAGACGGATATCCTGGTACTCCCGGATTTGCGGGACTTCCGGGACCCAGAGGTTTTAAGGGAATGCAAGGAAAACCTGGCATTCAGGGTCCTAAGGGACTTGAAGGTGCCAGCGGTCGCCCTGGAATGGCTGGACCACAAGGACCTAAAGGTCAACCTGGAGTAGTGATTTGGCCTTCAGAAGATAAGATCATCATACCTTCCGGAGATAAAGGAGACAAGGGATTCCCTGGAATCGAAGGATTCCGCGGTCGTAAAGGTCTTCCGGGTCCTCCTGGAGATTATGGAATGGAAGGACCTAAGGGAGAGAAGGTATAGAATAATTTTCATTTTGTCTCATAGTACTATCTAATCTCTTTACTTTTCTAGTAATGACTACCAATTCTTTTATTAGGGCGACTATGGTGTACCAGGATACGCAGGACGGGATGGTGCTCCAGGCTGGGATGGAATTCCAGGAATGAAAGGTGATCCTGCCTCAATTCCAATCGAATACCTTCGAGGAGATCCTGGATATCCTGGAGAACCAGGAGAGAAGGGTCCCCCTGGAGATACAGGAGCCAAAGGAGAAGCAGGAGAGTCGGCCGCCTATAATATAGAAACGAAAGGCGATAAAGGATACAAAGGAGAACGAGGATCCTATGGTATTTTTTAATATTTGCAAAAATTACAATTTCTTCATAAATATTTAACTAATTTTATATAATTAATTGTTGCATATTCTAAACAGGATTCGATGGATATAAGGGTACTCGAGGTCGACCTGGTGATCAGGGTATAATTGGTCCGACAGGACCACAAGGACCACAAGGACTTTCTCGTCAAGGACCCACAGGACTTAAAGGATATCAAGGAATGCCTGGAGATCATGGACCACGTGGTTTTGCTGGTAAACCTGGCTCCCAAGGACCTGAAGGATTGCCAGTACGTAATCACGTATTTCTGTGATAACGATTATTCAAAACTATGTGATTAGTAATTATGATTTATCAGGGTCCTCTGGCACAAAAAGGAGATCGAGGAGATCCTGGAACTAATCTCCTCTATGGAGAAATTGGAGAACAAGGTCTACCCGGTTCTAAGGGTGAGATTGGTTTCCCCGGACCTGAAGGACGTCGAGGACGAGCTGGTGTAGATGGAGTAAAAGGATTCAAGGGTTCAAAGGGTGCACCAGGATTTTCAGGATTGCCTGGTCTCCAGGTAAAATTTGTTACATATATTATTAGAAATATTGTTAAAAGTTTATAGTATTATGTAATACCCCATAGGGATCGAAAGGTCAACGCGGTGACAGTAATCAGGGTAACAGGGGTTACCCGGGAATGCCGGGAATGCCTGGAATGCATGGACTAATTGGAGACATCGGTCGTAGAGGTAAGAATATTTTGTTTAATTATCTATTTATATAAATTAGAATTAGAATGTTAGCTAATAAATTGCCATATTTTTTTATTCAGGACCCGATGGTATATCCGGTTTTGAGGGTATGAAAGGACTGAAAGGTGAGATCGGCTTCGTAGGACGACAAGGCGAAGATGGAGATATTGGTCCACAAGGATATCCAGGAATGGAAGGGAGACCAGGAGAGCAAGGAAATCCTGGAGAGAAAGGTCACGTTGGTGAAATGGGAGAACAGGGTGCTCTCGGCTGGAAAGGAAATGACGGAATGCCAGGACCTGTTGGACCAAAAGGAGAAATAGGAGACTCAGGACTTCCAGGATTACCAGGGCTGACAGGTCCTCCAGGACCCAAAGGATTTCGTGGTGACGCCGGTCCTGATGGTCCAGATGGTCCTCCTGGAGAAAATTCTTTCAGTGGACCACAGGGAGATATGGGTGAACCTGGATTTAGAGGTGAGCCAGGACCTCCTGGATTACCAGGATTCGATGGCCGACCGGGACTTCCTGGAGAACCAGGATTTTCGACAGACGGTTTTGATGGTATCATGGGAGCGAAAGGAGAGCCTGGTATTGATGGCTATGATGGTCCTCCTGGCGCAAAGGTAAATTTAAAATAATTAAATATGTCATTGAAATGTATCTTATCGCATTCGTAATTACACAGGGAGAAATTGGTGACATGGGTCCTGATGGAATAACAGGAGAAACTGGAGATCGTGGTCCGAAAGGATTTCCGGGAGCTCCTGGACTTAATGGAAGGCATGGTGTCAAAGGTGCCAGAGGTCCAATAGGTCCACGAGGATTCGATGGTCTCAAAGGAAAACGCGGTTTGGAAGGTGATCCTGGAAAAATGGGATTACCAGGTAATAAGAAATAAATCATTAATCGTTTAAAACACGATTAATCGATACCTACACTTGTTGCATGCTATACCTCATAATGCATAATAGAAATATGTATTTTCCTCAAATTTTAGGACTCCCTGGTGACCTTGGACCACCAGGATTCCCAGGAGTTATTGGTCCTCCAGGACCTAAGGGTGAAGTAGGAGAACCAGGATACCCATCGTATGCCGAAGCTACTAAGGGTGACGTAGGTAATGACGGAATGCACGGATTCTCAGGAAGACCCGGAGATCGAGGTGATAGGGGATTCCCAGGTCGACCTGGAAGAAAGGTATTACTAATGATTAATAAAGATGCACGAATAATAATTAAAAGTAATTTTTAAAATGCTACCAGTTTTTAATTACTACAGGGTGAACAAGGAGATTTTGGTTTCCAAGGCAGAAACGGTAGCATGGGTTACCCAGGAATAAAGGGTTTGCCAGGAGACGAAGGACCTCCTGGATTACCAGGTAATAATGTTATAATAAATAAAATAAGATTTGCATGGGATATAAATTGTTATCTACACACACGTAACCTCCTTATGAATTCATCAGTACTGGAATTGTGTAAGGGACTCGACACAGCATATCATCCGCGTGTACTGGTACGTCATTTACGAAAGAAACACAAGCCAGCGACTTAGAGCATCATCGTTTAGCACACGAGGTCTTACCCCCGGTCGCAGCCCAGATAATTACTGTCACGCGTATCCGCACTTTTCCGTCTGCATATAGCGGAGGACAAATGATGAAATTCGACTGAGTGATGATTTACAATTTTATTCTAGTTGATGACGTTGCAGAATCTGAATGCACCGTTTACAGTCCCAAAATTCGAGAGCCCTTACGTTGTGATACGCAATGACAAAACCTTTCTCTGCTAGGTTGATCCCATTAATTGAATAGGAAAAACGATTCTGGTTAATGCGGAACTCACATGCTCCGCGCAGTAATAGTTTCTCGCTGTCCATAACCATCAACCCATATTGTTCTAACACGACTTTGCTAATCCATTCTACTGAGGTATGATATTAGGACTTACCTCTTCGACTCTTTTTCTAATAACTTGACTGTCCTAACGATACGTTGCCCTTATCTCATTTTGCTTTCTCGCGTGTACGTGAAGCTGAAGCGTATGTAATTTACAGTTTTTTCTTTGCATTGTATCGGTACTATACCGATATTTTCTTAAACTAACCGACTCCTTTTTTTCTTTCTGAGTTCCTAAATAACCTATTCATTCCCTATTGGTAATTCCAAGATGTAGCAAGAGTGCACGATACACAAATGATGTGAATAATCAATAGTTCGCGTTTGTAACATAAATAATTGTATGAAATTAATTATATTAAACTCACCATTTATCAGGATTGCCTGGACAGTTTGCGGAACCTGGTGAGCCAGGACGACCGGGCTTAAACGGACGTTCAGGAACATCTGGTAGACCAGGACAAAAAGGAGCTCCTGGAGAATACGGACCTGACGGTCCTTATGGAATTCCAGGAGATATAGGACCCAGCATCCCTGGACCGAAAGGATTACAAGGAGATCAAGGTTTGTATAATTACGTACTTAATTGAAAAATAATTATAGTGGTGTATTAACGTGTTCAGTAGCTTACCTGTTTATTATATTCCTTAATATTTTTTTCAGGTCCTAGGGGATATCCTGGTCTTCCAGGAAAACCTGGTTTTAGAGGAATTCAAGGACTCCAAGGATTCAGAGGACCAAAGGGATACCGTGGTGAACCTGGCGTATCGGCTACGGCCGCTAAAGGTCAGTCTGGAGAAATAGGATGGCCAGGAATGGACGGTCGTCCTGGAGAAAAGGGTCGCCAGGGAGATCAAGGACGACCAGGATTTGATGGTTACGCAGGATCAAAGGGAATTCAAGGAGACATTGGAGAACCAGGATTTGCTGGTGTCCCAGGAATAAGAGGACCTAAAGGACCTAAAGGAGATCGTGGAATCAGTCACTTCCCACTATTCCCAAGAGTAGGGCCACAAGGAGATACAGGACCTGTAGGACTTCCAGGTATTTAGTCATAACCTTAGGAACTGAATATTACTTGTTAAACAAATAGCAACTAATCAATCCCAATCGAATATAGGATTCCCTGGACTACAAGGAATGATCGGTGCACCTGGAAGGGATGGGTTACCAGGGCGTACAGGTGAACCCGGTATGGTAGGACTGCCAGGAATTCAGGGTCCAGAAGGAGAAATTGGCGAGGTCGGTCCACGAGGTCCAACAGGTGCTATCGGTCATGCAGGAATTCCAGGTATCTATTCCGTTCATGAATCGCCATACAGCATCATCCTAATCCTTGAATATTCTTCTAAGGATATCCTGGAGCACGAGGAGATCAACCGCCACCACCACCAGGACCACGTAACAGAGGTTTCCATTTCGCAAGACACTCACAATCTGAGATGATACCACTCTGTCCAAGAAACACCGTTAAACTCTGGGATGGATTTTCTTTGTTACATATCATGGGCAACGGCCACCCTTACGGCCAAGACTTAGGTAATAAATAAAATTCATAATTAAAACTCTAAATAAACCACATTCTTACAATTTCATCGCCCAGGTGCGGCCGGAAGTTGCGCAAGAAAATTCTCGACGATGCCATTCATGTTCTGCAACATGAACAACGTGTGCGATTACGCACAGCGCAACGATTACAGTTACTGGTTGAGTTCAACGGAACCAATGCCAATGACAATGGCGCCAATTCCAGCACCGGAAGTCGGCAGATACATCTCAAGATGTACGGTGTGCGAAGCTCCAACAAGATTAATCGCAGTACACAGTCAATCAATGGCAATACCCGAGTGTCCAGGAGGTTGGGAAGAGCTCTGGATAGGATACAGTTTCCTAATGGTAAATTAACCCAACAGTAAACCAACCCAACACTAACAAAACAACCCCAAACCATGAATAGTACACAACTAAAATTCCTATTTCAGCATCGCGACGCCGGTGCGGCAGGCGGTGGCCAATCACTGGTTTCCCCAGGTTCTTGCCTGGAGGAATTCCGTGCGCGTCCATTCATAGAGTGCCGAGGTCTTGGCACTTGCAATTACTTCTCCACAGCAACATCCTACTGGCTAGCAACAATCCGTGACAACGAGATGTTCCGGAAGCCGTTGCAGCAGACCCTGAAGGCTGATCACACGTCGCGCGTCAGTCGATGCGCCGTCTGTCTACGGCGTCGGGTCACCGAAGAGGAGGGTAGCAATTTACATGAATTCTCAAGACAGTCCCAGAGATATCCACCAAATCCACCAGCATCACCACCAAGGTTCCAAGTTCCCCAGGCACCGGTACGCGTTCCCGATAATCGACCTTACTACAGGAATCCGCAACAGGGCGGTGGTAGACCAAACTATGGCAGACAACCTGGTCAGAATGTCAAACGCATCCCTTACCACTACCGTAGACGAGGACGCATACGCAAGCAGCCAGTGTCCAAGGCATAGTGATTCCAAGATGGAGAAGAACGTGCTCGAAGGAACCTTATGTATATAAGATGCGTAAACGATGTCGGTAGTTTAAATTATAAGACCGACATGCCGTGCCATAAATGCGATATTGCCGTCAGGAGCAATTCGGTGTGTCGTGAAAAAAGAATTAATTAAATTAACGCATGTAATGCCGATGTAACTGTGTACCAAAAGTGAATAAAATTACTTTTATATAAGTCTATAAAGTCAAACGAGTAAACGATCATCTCTCACTGCGTGGATTCCCCCCACTGCAACTCCCACGAGTCCAGCCAACATTTTCGCTAACAAGAAAAAAAAACCAGGATCTCAACGATCCATTATTTTTCCCCTTTTCACAACCAATCACGGATCGCGCCAGCAACAATGAAGACACACGCGTCGGTATTATATTTATATTTATAAAATTATTCGTCATTAGAAAGCACATATGATCTATCTATGTGACATAACTCATTTTATATATATATACATATATATATATATGCATACGTACACATGTATGTACAGATGCATACTGTGCCGGCGTCCCGACGCCGCTATCTCCGCACGGCCGATAAGAGAGACGCGCGTCTCTTGCTCGTCAGGGGCGCGCGGCTCCTCAGTGATTCGAACAATTGTCTTTCTCGGGAGCAAGAAAAAGAAAACGCAAAAACAACACGCGAAGCGCCAATGCCGACATTCCCATACATCTTTGAATTTTACCGCGTAAACGTCGACATCCGATAGATACTGCGGAACAAGCGCGAAAGGCGTGCGCGCGCGGGGACGCCTCATATATGTATGTTTATGTACACGTGTATGTAAGCATGCTCATATACATATATACATACATATGCGTGTATATAATTAAATATTTTTTTATTTATATAACAACAGACGTCGTTTCAAAAGTAATTTAGTGTGCATCTAGTACCCCAAAAAAAAACGGAAAAAAAAACGATTATTACCGAGCTATGCAAAATAGAAGCTCTCGATTCTTCCTTTTTCATCTTGCTTTACATACAATAGACATATATACGCAATAAACGTATATATATGTATTTATATAAAGGTGTACCCCCTTACTACCCAATAGAAATATACATACGCCAAGTGTTCAATAATATTAATAATGTAATAATAATAATAATAATAAAATAATTCTTAATATTACAATATAGTATTCGTAACAATAATATTGGTAATAATGATAATGATGTCAATATTGATGTAATAATAATAAAATAATATAATAATAGTTATTACAATAATTAATAATTAATTAATAATAATAATAGTTATAATCATATTAACAACAACAAGTATTCTTTGTCACATTTTGGTTGCAGATTCTTACAATCACAAATATATTATTTATAATATAATAGTCAAAATGGATGTTAAATTAAGAAGAAAAAACGTGATAGTGCTCTATTTTTTCCTGTGTACAATAATTAAACCTATAAATAGTTCTATGTTCAACAGCCAGTGGTATAATAAAGTATACCTTTGAGGTACCTACGTAGTTTCTTTCAGTGATACCGGAATACAATGGCGAGTACGGTTTGCGCGGCACTTTCGAAAATTCGCGAGGAAATATAGTACACTTTATTAACACGTACATACGCATGTGTATATTAATATACATATATGTATACATATATATATATATATATATATATATAATAGAGCTCTGTTATCATTTTTTTTATTAATTTTTTTATCGTTCACGCTTCTCCCTTTATCACGCCGACTTACAAGGCGCAGTCGCGGCTGGGCCCTGGGGCCTCCCCTCTCACTCTTTTGTCTCTCGAGAACTGTCTTTGTCAATAAAAAAGCGAAAAAAAAAAGAGAAAAAGATACGTGCCAAAGGGGGTGCATAGATTTAAAAAAAAAATTCTGGTCCGTGACGCGTCCTCGAAATCATCCACCATGGAAGATACTGCTTATCTCATGGCGACAAGTTTGACGAGTTGCGACGCGTCATATTTTTTCTCTTTTTCTTTTTTTTTAAATCATTGTCTTCGATCATCATAAAATTCTCTGTTATACATTCGTCACACTTTTGCAATCGATATATACGTAACTCGAAAGTGTCACGCCATTTATCATCGTCATTGTATCCAACGATACGTATCTGCATACTGTTGCGTGTAGTATTATGTATGGTCTGTATGTGTCTCCGTTTCTATGTACCCCCTGTGTTATCACGTGTGCGCGTATCACATGCATGGGCATGTCTATTGTTATTATTGTTTCTTTTTTTGCATTGCGAATCTATTGTATATGATAGAACGGGTATTGAGTAACGTATTGAGAAAGAGAAAGAGGAGAGTGCGTGTTACTATTTTTCTTCGTAATCAGTGAAATTTCTGGGAATTATCAGTACTCATCGTCTCTTATCTATCCTAGTATTGCGTTTCGATGCCAACATAGAGGCACGCACACGTGAATATGCATTTATGCAAATGAGTAAGTTTTGTGCGTGTGTGTGTTTGTATTGTGCATGTGTGTCGTATTATGTTGTTTTGTGTGTGTGTACGTTAAACTTTATTTCTTCCCCAAATCCCGAGTGTAATTATATCTCCCTCTTCCACCCCCGCCCTTCATTCCCAGAGACCGTCTCAAACGTTCAGACATATATTACATAGATTTCGTTATTTCGCAAAGGTGCAAGCCGCAGTCACTCGGACAGCAATTTCTGCAGCAGCGACGACTTCGGATCACCTCGGGCCACCTCTTCCATAGTAGTCTGTAAATAATGGAATAAGAAATTTAGAATTCTTTGTAATCGCTATACAAAATAAGATGAAAAAAAGATCACGGAGTGTTGGTCACGTATATCGAAAGCTTTGATCGTAGTCCACGATTAGCAGCCATGTTTCTTTTGTTTTTTCGTGTCTAACACCCACCAATAACGTACTAAGGATCACGAGAAAATTCCCCACAGAAAAAACACTGCCACCATTACGCTTTATTTTTTTCTTTAACCAAGATCATAATCGCGATTTTGTATCGAGTAGTCGGTTATACGGGATTCAAATTTCCCGCTAGTATCGATCGACTCAGAGTCAACTGGACACTCGAAAGCAGACTATTGCACTGTTAAGCACGCGATACGAATACGAATTAGGATTCTTCCCTCCTGCAAATAAAATTGCATACCGAAATTATTACTGAAAGCGGTTTTACACGATAAAAGCATTTTGCACGGGTTTGATTAACGACGTTTTACAAGCGACTCGAACGGGTTCGTTGACATATTTTTTCACGTCGTACGATTTATCTTTTTTTAGGTTCTTTGACGCTTGCGATATCCTTTACAATTTATTCAATTGGCACGTCACGCTATTGGCTCCAACAGACTTTCCGCACGAATATCTTTCCCCGTCATGAGAACAAGACAATTGTCATACGGACAGCCGTGGGTACGAATTTATCTCGTATCCGCCATTTTGAATAGACTTCTTTCACGAATGATGTAACACTCCTATGGAATTACAACGCTTTACTATATGGAACTGTACATGCATTAGAAGGAGATACGTACTAAGCGCAAAAGGTTCACTTTGGTCAACTGTGAAAAAGCATTACGAAAAAATTCAAGGATACATAAATTAAAAAAAAAAGAAATTTACGCATTAAATGTTTAACAGCTTTACATACAGTGCGTCTGGTGTTTACGTGGATATGTGTATGAGTTCCGTGTAATTACGTATCTCTGCTGCTGTTTCCTATGCGAAACGAGCCAAAAATAAAAGCTATGGACACCATCACCCGTCGTACAATCTATTGTTTCCTTGTTTTGCTTTAATCGTGCCGAATCATTGGTTTTAATTGATTGCAAAAAAACAAAAAGAATGCCAATGATTAGACCGATATGCTGATCGATTAGGATGCGAATGCCAAAGAGAATTCAAGGAGATAAGTAGTGGAGGGAAATTATCGTGAAAAGCGTTAGAACTCTCGTGTTACCGAAAATCCTCAAATCTCTTTTTACTACGTTTTCTCTTGTATTCTGTAAGACAAATTTGTACAGCAAATTCGTTAGACGCGTGACAACATTTTATTTTATAGATCGATTAACATTTATTGGGAACGTCACAAGTTTTGAGGATTTTTTTGTTTTAGTAGCGGTAACAACGGTTAAGTTCACGAATTTGCAAAAATACTCAACAGACTACGCTAACCTGAAAAGAAAAAGGCAAAGAGTAAACACCAAGTATGCAAAAAAAGTTTTTTAATCAGCAACAACTATAGACAGACAAATCGATCGACAATAACTAATTAGAAATAGCGGATTGTTGGTGCCACGTCAGACGCTGCGACGTCGATATGCCTCGTTAACGGTTAACACATAAAGAGAGAGAGAGAGAAAGAGAGAGAGAGAGAGAAACAGAAAAAAGGTTCGAAGAAACCTCAAAAGAATGATAGCGAGCGAAACTCATTTTCAACTTTTTTTTTCATTCTCTGTATCTTAATATACTACGTACAACTCATAAAGATCTGCTTAATCGCACGATAATCGATGCACGAGTTTCACTTGCAACATTCGCGAGATGACGAACAATCGTGCACATTAAGTTTTATTTATTTAATCCTACAACTGCCAAATGCTTTTTTTTCTTCCATATCTTCGCGATTAATGGTCAAGTTGCTCCAAAGACGCCAAAATTCCCTTTTAAGGACGTATCCAAAACAACGTCCTGTAGGACCATTGAATCATACGTAAAATCAGGTAGAAGATTATCAAAATGATAAATCCAAAATTCATGATAAGAGATTAAGATGGTAGCGAGTGCAAAATAAAATTGGACACACCGTATATTCAATACACTGTGTATAATTGTGCCAAGATAAAGATCCTCGTCACACGAGAGGTCACTAACGGGAAAAAGAAATAAAATTACGTTATAAAAATTCCACAAAACTTGTAATGGCTCGTTTCCATGCGTACGGTGACGATAAGGTCACCCGTTATAAAAGAGAATTATGCATCCAGCATAAAAAGTCATTACTAGTGATATCAGATGGCAGCTGTGTTAGGATTAAAAGTGTAACCGAAGCCAAGCGAAGATAAGTAGTCAGAGAAACAGTAGTATGGAAAGTGAAAAAAAAATAAATAAATAAAGAGCATACGAGACAAAAATGTACAATATAGAAAAAAAATTCTAAAAAAGAGAGTGAGAGAGAGAACAAGAAGAAATAGAGGTACATAAAAGTAATTGTCGGAAGGGTCTTACCCTGGAGGACGTGGGGGCGGTTCCTGGCCAGCTTTTGGCGGGGCCATCGCTAACCACAGCCTCACCTAGTGGGGACATCGTAACACACGCGTTACCATAGTCTCTTTGTACACGCATTGCCTTTCGGCGAGAATTGCCCTCCTCTATATAAAACAAAAAAATTCCGGTGGGCCTGGCGTCCTGATTGGAGGGTAGGGATGATATTCTTTTTTTTTTTTAGGGCGACAAACATACCCACTCGCACGCACACAGTCTCACCACACGCACACGTTTTTCCCATATATTAAGTGTACGTAACCCCGTGTCGCAAGCCCATCCGGGACGGTTGGAGAGGAAAAAAAAGAAAATCCCAGGAAACGCTTCTCATGCACGCGTTTCCGGCCACCGGTCGTCGCTAAATTGCGGCGGGTCAGTTCGGCGACTTTGCCGTCACTGACGACCGGCAGGATTATAATTTTTAAGGCTCGTCCACAAAGCACCAGTGAAATATTTACAGTCCACCTCTCTACGTGGCTGGTCGTTTTTCACACGACTGGCACACGATTGGCTCGATCGCAGCCATTAAAAACTTCCCATGTGTGTACAATATACGTGCTGATACAAACGAAATCGATAGTATCGTACCTAGTAATCTATGTGGGTAATAATCGTACTGTACACTGCTGGGATTATATGTACAGTGGCGGGAGGCAGGGTGTAAAAGTGTAACGAAAAGCTTTTACTCTTAGAACGGACGAAATCGTTATCGCAATTGGCGGCCTGCTGAATTACGCGCAAACTTTTTTATCTTTGCGCGCGACCGCAGGACCGCCATTTTAGATCGTAACACGCGAGAATAAGTAGCAATACCATTAGCAGTATAGTAGTAATAGGCAGGGAGATATTGGATTTTTGGATTTCTTTGTCTTGTTAGGCAGAACAAGAATTTTTGAAAAAAAAGGTATTAAAATTACATCCTTATACATAGCCTGTAATACTTTTCCACAGCAGTTTGGATCACTGTAGTGATTACTATATTGAAAAAAAAAACGTTTCCTCCCCGTTGTTTAATCGTAATCAAAGATACTTCAATGCAGTGAAATAATTGCTTTCGGAAAAGAAGAAAATTTTTAAAAATTGTTCACCCGGTCAAATGAGATATAATCAAATATTAATATTAATTGCTTAACCCACCTGCGGAAGACATCTCGAAGGTAAGACCAAGGGCCTCGAGGTCGTCCTGAGATACTTGACCAGAAAGGTTATTCTGTATGTTGTTGGGTACCCTCTGCTGTTGCTGCTGCTGTTGTTGCTGCTGCTGTTGCTGCGTGCGGGCCCCGACAATCGCCCTAAGCTCTTGCCGTACAAATTCCGCAGACGTCATATTGCCCGTACTACTTGGATTACCTGTGATAACAAAAAACAAAAGCATGAAGACAAAAGTGCATATCCCAAAAACTTAAAAACACGTTAAACATAATAAAAAAAGCAATGAAATCAGAAAGTATCGATTCATGGTAAAATTTGTGTTCAGTAAAATGTTTTGATGGCGACGCACTGTGAATTTCTTCTATTCTCAAATTATTTCGCCATATTTAATTATTTTTGTGTAATCGCATAACTAAGACACGACGCGCACGCCTAACGTAAACGATACACAAAGAGGAAATGGGTGTTTCGTTTTATTGCAGACAATCATTTACAGCAGACATTATATACCTATTTCGATAATGATTTCGAAATTTTGGTATACTTTCGTTAACACGTCTCTCCATTAGTGCACAAGTCACTCTGCCGACTTACGGATAAGAGGCCTTATAGTAAAGTACATTAAAGGATTACATTACATTGATGAACATTGAGTATGAGGGTGAAGAGGATGAATGACAAAGCTGTAAGACACTTGGATGTTTGGCTATTATTTTTTCTATTTTTTTTTAATACTTAATCCTTTTCCATCGATCATTTTTTGTTAACGCTACACAGAGTAATTGCCAGCTTGCTTGTCTCACGGACATAGGCGAATCGTGCAACGTGTGCTGATTGTAACATCTGATACCGTGCATCGTGGTATACTAATTCTCTTTGATTACAGTGCATAATGTTATCACGTATGTCCATGATACTGATAATACAACTTGAGTCCTTCGTTACACGGATTGAAGGATTTTCTTCAAGGACGATTTTTTCCTGGACCATTATAGAAAGATAAAAAAAGGGAAATTCGATATCATAATTCTCGTTAATGACGTTCCAATATCTTCTGTCAAGGTGTCAAAGTTCAATCGTCCGTGTAAGAATATCCTTGAGTACACAAAAATCCATCCGGCTTTTGTTAACGAGACATTGTTATTCGCACCAGTCGACGTAACGTAATTTGTCTGTTCTCTTGTCATTAACGTCGCCATATTAGTACAGGATGATGGGCAGATAAGGCATCCATTGGGCATGGTTACGACACGAGTGGCGGTGGGTTGTGGTTGTGGCGGTGCTGAAAAACTCCGAAGGAAGCGTCATGCAACATTTAACGCTAGATTGACACATGAGATGAATGTGCTCCTCTTGCCAATTGATTAATTGAATGACGATATACATATGTATGTATGTTACAACAAAAAATGATGAAGCACAAAGGTACGTGGTGAAACAAAAAGCAGGAAATTTTCGTTAACTCCATTTAACACTAGATGAATATCTCAAAATTGAAATAAATATATATAATTGACACGTAGGTGCACATGATATTTTTTCCCAGATAGCACAAAAAAAACATGTATGATCCAAAAACAACCCACAGTCACCAATAAACAAACAATATGAATTTTCTAATATAATTGTGATGTTAATGAGGGAGAAAGCTCGTCATGCCCAGAATTCGAGTACACGAGAACACAAGAGACAAGAAACAAAAACGATGACAGACGTTAATATCCCAGGTTCATATATCACAATAGGAAGAAACAATGATGATTTGAGCAGGTGTGAGACGGTGAAACGGTGAGACGGTGACGGTGAACGATGACCATGACGGTGACGATGTACTGATGGTCACATGACATTAAGAGGTCATATGACTTACCACCCATTTGGTGCACTCCGGGATTCCCAGGTGGAGGCAAAGGCCTACCCTGGTTCTGCGCGTCACCAGGTCCTGGTGTCGAGTACAGTGAAACAGACGTCCGATCATAACAGAACTGACTGTTCTGTACGTCAGCAGGGTTGATTGTGTTGGAACTCGTGTGATATATCATGGAGGTGTGTTGCTGTTGCTGCTGTTGTTGTTGGTTTGAGAAATGTTGGGCATTGCTAGGATTGTGTTGTTGCTGTTGTTGTTGGTTATGGGGATGACTAGGTGACAGAAGGGGTTGTTCCTTATTGACTCCGTAATGTCTTGGTGAACCTACTCCACCTGCAACAATAATCAAATCTACCTCGATGCATTTTTTTGTCGAGCACCAAATAACTTTTGTTCATGTTTCAACTATTTTTTTTTTAATGATTTCAAAGAGAAGTAAAAGTATGCATCACTACGCACGATTCGATGCACTTTACATTGCCATGGAATGGGCTTGTTATGACTTTGGAAGAGATACTTTCTTTTGTATTTATTACACTCGCGGCTCCTGTTCATATTCATACGTTCTTGCGTAACAAACCCATTCGTATGTGACTATCAACAAAAGATGTATGACGGTCGATGAGAACGAGCGCAAAAAATAAAAACAAAAGCACTGTGCACGCATTCTCGTAACGCAAAACACTAACAGAGCATCTTTCTCTACAACGCTACATTGTACGGTACTTATAAGCGTAGAAAGTAAAACTAAAAAGATAACAAAACATATACAAAAAAGGAAAATAGAAAACCTGAAGCTAAAATTCCACAGACAGTTTGTTACAATAATGTTGAAAGTATTAGTAACAGATGATAATGATGAATTAATGGCAACTTAAGCCGCAAGGAGGGCTAAATATTCGTCTAGAACAAACAAAAACAACTACAACCCTAAATTGTCTAGAAGGAAGAACAGTCGAACCTCAAAAGCGAAGAAATTTATTCGATGAAGTACTTACCCTGACAATGAGTGAACGTCAAAACCGAACCACAGAAAAAGTCTGTACAACAAGTACAGAAATCGTGACACACGCAAACCCGTAAGTGAACCTGTAGCCATTCGGCAATTCGTAAAATACGCGACGTTTATTGTTACAAAAAAAAGTATGATCGAAATTCGCAGGACCCGCGGTATCGGTCTCGTACACAAATCTTAAAATGTACGCATCGTGACAACGCCATCTTTTCTCGTGTTACCTAAGGAGCTAGAGAAAAAAAAATTCTACGAAGGTAGAAATAATCAATCTCTTTATCTGATGAATATTTCACGTAACTAGAGTGTAATACAAGTATTCCCGATTGGACGTGTGTTTACTAATCGTGCTTTACGTCGATTGGAAAAACCTCACGATTTCTATTGACTCGTAATTCCCTGTTGCACTGATGTTTGAGTACGAATAGTTTGAGACAAATGAGATCGGGTTCCATGATAACTTTCTTTGTAGGTCGTTTCTTGTTAAGAGAGTAATCGTATACCTGGTAGCTGAGTGGTGGCCGAGGGCGTGGAGGTTGTTCTCTGAAGTCGATACTGTCCCGGGGGATTGGCAGCTGTGGGATTTGGTACAGGTGGGAATTGGCTCGCAGTAGGAGACGCAGGTGGAGGAAAAGCTTCCGCAGGGAAAGGAGACTGTCTCGCAGAAGCTGGTGTACCCGGCGACGGCATGGACCTTTGCTGTTGCTGTATTTGCTGTTGGGTCTGCTGTTGTTGCTGGGGCCTCACCTGGTTAACATTGAACATCCTCGGACCGTTACCATAATTACCCTGAAGCAGAAAATACCGTGAAAATCCCGGCTCTCACGGGACGGCTAAATACGTACGTGAGCCCGGGGCTTTCCTCGGGAGACTCACCTGCGAGACTCGCGGCGACAAGGGTTGAGGATGTGAAAATGGCAAAATAGTAGCCGGTGAATGTGGCGACAGTCGCGCCGCAGCCGAGACTTGCTGACCGCTGTTGAAGTTGCTATTAACCACGGGACTACAAAACAAGACAATGAGAAGAACCATTGATTTGTGCGGGTATACCACATTTATTTTTTTACCATTGCAACAAATATATAAATAAGGCAAATTCCGATCAGACGTGTATTTTTATGAGTAAAAAGAAGATCGATATTGAGATAAAAATAAAATCTACTCACTGCTGAGGTAACGTTGACGGGTGAGAATAGGAGTGACCGAGGCGATGCCCCGAAGGCAACTGGACGGATCCCCCGTATCCCGGGGAAACTTGTGAGTCTGGTACGCTGGACCGCTGTAATCAGAGAATTAAAAGGACGACCTTGATAGACTGGCAATGATATATTACCGGCGAATGAGTTCTATTAATGGAAGCTAATTACCGATATCATCGCTCGCCCGCGTACCTGTAACGATACGTTCGGTGCAACGGTGTTATTTAGTAGACTGTCTATGTTGTGTATGGCGGTGGTAATTTGGTCCGTGGCTGTCGCGTTTGACGGTATCAACATGTGTTGTTGCTCCTGTTGTTGCAGAAGCCTTTGTTTGTGTTGCTGCTGCTGTTGCTGCTGTATCAGCTTACTTCGTTGCTGTTGTAGCTGCAGTTGTTGCTGTTGAGTAAACTGCGCTGCAGTTTGCCTTATACCAGGCTGAGCGTTAAACCGTACCCGCGGTTGCTGCTGATACATCGGCGAAGGTTGATAGCTATGACTCGACGTTACAGGTGTATTTCTCAACTAAAAAAACAACGGAGTTGTCTCAATTAGACTCCTAATTAATTTCGTAAAACGCGTATCAACGGTCTGCAGAGTTTATAACACAGTTTTGTAACTTACCGCCGTAGAATAAGATGGTGGCGTTCCTGGCATCGTTATGGTGGAAGACGTGGGATTTACCACAGCCGTCTCGCACAGCATCAACGACTTCTGTATAGCATTTATAGCCATTTTTTCATTCATCGCATTGTTTTGCGGCGGTTCAAGAGCATCCATCAGAGTCGCCAACGCGGATGATTCTGCTGAATGAAAATTATTGATACTAGCATCACTACTTTCACTGTTACGTGGTACCAAGAGACTTCGTGTCGCAAGAGTAACGAGTAGAACCACCGACAGGCGTCTAATAAGAATAGATACTTCAGTAATACTTGCCTTCGTCCGGTACGAACTCGATGACTTGATCTAAAATATCGGATAAGTCCGGATCGGATGACTGGTTGTCCCAGGTTGTAATGTCTGTACCCGGTTGTCGATATTCTCCACTGGCCCCAAACTCCGAATCCATTTGACCCATTTGGGGTCTCTGCTATTCGTTAAGCAATCGTACATTCATTATTTCGAGTTAAAATAACTTGTTTATTTATTTAACTACTCTTAAACGTGCAAAGTAATTTATTTTTGGACGGATACTAATTTCAATTATTACTGACCTGACTTAGCATGTGACTGAGGTAGATATTGGTTGTTTGACGAGGTAGTTGTCTCGATTGGTTTTGGAGAGGAGTTCGCGCCGAAGTGGCACCAGTGGTAGTTGTGTTGCTGCTAACTGCTTGCATACCACCACCTGACCAGGGTTGTTGTTGCTGTTGCGTTTGCTGTTGCTGGTGTTGCTTGAGCCGTTCGCTCACACGGGGTAGCTTATCCTAGAACGGACATGGGATATTAACGCGAGATCTATTAATAAAAAACGGTTACTCAGTCAATGAGTGACACTTCATAGAATAATTTAGTTAGTTTAATTAAGATAATATTATTGTACGATTGGCAGGAACACTGTCGCCGTCAATCACGTTGACGGTAGCATCAGCCGCGTTTAAGATTTAATTGATTCACTGTACATTTTGGTGAATCTATATTACATCCACATCTAGAAAGTTACCTGTGGAGTTGCCGATATCACAGACGCAGGAATCGGTGGGATCGTCGTGGGCTGAGACGGCTGTTTAGCCAATAGAGAAGCCAGCATTTTATTCTTTTCCCAAAGCTTGCTGGTAGCATTACCCGAGGACACCGAACCGCCCGACGAAGAGACCTGGTGGGATCCATCCATCGGCCGTTTCACAGCTACATTTAAGTCACCATCCTCTCCGGGTCTCTTCTGTCCAATTTGGGAAGATCCTCCGATACCGACGTGATCACCAGATTGCGAAGGTGAAGGTGTTGTATTACGGAAGCCGAGACTCCGCAGCAATGGATCGTCATCCCGGTTCTGGATTGTGATTAGAAAGAAGAAAAAAACAATAATCGATGAGAAATAAGATTCAGCAACTCACGCTTGATAAGCGAGAGTTTTATTAGATAACTGAATGTACCTGCTGCTCTTGCATTTTCCTTTCTTCATCCTGATCTTTGAGCAGCTGCTGTAGGAGCTCGTTCCGCTTCTTGAGACCAGCGCGCGCTTCCTCGTCCTCGTCGTCATTTTTCTCATTTAATAACTTGAAATAGGGAAAGTTCGGTAGTAGTGTAGGATAGAATAATGAGTTAAAGAGGAATTAGCCAGTGTCAGATGTATAGCATAATACAAGAGATGCAATAAAGAGAAGTAACGAATGGATGTATGTTACGCAGATAATTAAAAAGCACATGACGTGAATAGGTAATAGATGTACTGATTGTAAATTAATGTGTTACCTGGAGAAGCATGTTGTTCCCTAGCGAAGTCTTGGAATGCTCCGCAGTGGATTTTTGGACGCCACTAGGACTGGTGCGCACTTTAGTATTATGCTCAGCATGATAGTCATCCTCATCTTGTTGATTAAGCAAGATTTTTAATATCCTATGTTTATTTTGGTTATCCGACTCGTTGGCATTGTCCGACTGACTGTCATCACTAACACTAGCGCCCTTGGTTAACAAGTTCCTGAGCCTCACGGACTCCGTAGACACTACACTGTTCTGAGTCTCGAGATTAGCCGCGACAGCAACACTGGGAGTAGCCACGGTGTCCATATTGTTGATAGTCGTTGCCGTCGCCATCGGGCATCCGGCCTTGCCGGTACCACCGCCAGGACCAGCAGCACCGGTACCACTTCCATCCTCGGGCCTCTTGCTAGTTGATGCTCCCCCGTTGGCATTGACGCTCGTTGCCTGCGTTTCCTGAAGCGGACTGAAGGGGAACGAATTACTGAAGGGACTGCAGTGCGGCGCCACCGACGCATTAGAGGAGACGTATGCTCCTTGCTGGGGACCCGGAGAAGAAGCAGTCGGCGCTGGTTGCGAGGGCGGCCGTGAATTAGTGTGCCCGCCACTCGCCCTCGAATCGGGCCTATCGGCCCATCCGGTGGCGTTATCCAAGTGGTCCCATGTGGGACTAGGGAAGAGTTCGAATTCCAAGTCCATGCTCGCCGTGGGAAAATGGTTGAAGGAATTGCTCGTAACCAGCGGGCCGTGGGGATTACACGGCTCTGCCGTGCTAAACGCTACCGTGCTGTTCGACTGCGCGGCGCCGCTACTCGACATACGACCACTTATACCACTCACTTGCCCGTTCAGCTGGCCCACAGACATCAGGGGCCCACCCACGTTATTGTTATTGTTACCGAGATTATTATTGTTGCCGTTGCCGCTGTTGACGACGACGGTGCTGGTGCTGTTGTTGTTGTTGTTGCTCGTGTTGTTATTATTACTATTATTCGCACAACGGTTACTAGAGTGTCCCGAGCACAGTTTGCTGTTGGAAAGCTGACCACCCTCGAGAGGCGTTAAGTCATTGTCCCTAGCATGGACAAGAAACAAAAATAATATATATTGCATTGACAGTTATAGTACTGTACACACTACTAGTTTTCTATCTAGCTTATCGTATTTTTATTTTTCATTCTTTTATCGTTTTCATTGTTATTCCTGCTCTCTGCTCTTGTCCACTTTCTTTTTCGCATTGCCTCTCTCGACAGTTCTCAATTTCTCCTTACATATTGACGAAGTCCCTCTGCCACGTCGGACGGACGGATCTTGGCGGATAGTGAAGGATTTTATTTTGTAACGTGCTCTCAACGATTAGTACAGTGACTGAAGTCTACCTTAACCAGTGTGATTATAACGTTATATATATAATATATATATAAAGTAGTGTAACTCAAACCATAGGTAGGAACAGATTTGATTTCAAGAGTGGCCAGATCTCCAACACCGAGCGAAACACCCTCTTCAAAAAGCATGCAACATAACGTGGTTACAATTTTGCAAGACGCGCGTTTCCGTACCCCAAAACTTTAGGAATAAGTGCCCAAGCATTGTCTCACGTTCGATTCTTATAATGAGAGCTGGTGGGTGTGTGGTGGAAAAAGCGCTGTTTCCGATTCAAATTCGTTGGGATTGGGATAGAATCGGGTGATAACGGTATCCGGCAGTCGTCCAGCTAGATAAACGAATGCTTATGACATACGTAATTGAACGATGAACTTACCCTATGATAGAATTAGTGGACATCATAAAGTCTGTGTCGTGGCCATTCATCACATTCGCTTTGAAAAGTTTTGACTTCGTTTGAACGTTAAGGAACTTGTCAGGACTGACACGAAGCCGATACGCAGAGCAGGTACCCTCGCCGACTTGGATCGTATCCTTCAAATGAGCAGTTAGCTTACTGAGATCATGCGGGTGGCACAAGTCCTGTATTGTCGTGCCAATCAGGTCCTGGTAGAAAGTTAATGATCATTTGATATATCATATGCATATAATTTTATTCGCAAGATCTTTTTTTCTTCTCAGGAAGCATTAAGATGTCTCAATGGGGTTCAGCATACCTTGCTTAGGTACTCGGTGTAAGAACGCGACAACCAGCTGGTATCCACGGCTAGGATCTTGCCGATGGTATCCAGCTTTATGGTGAACTGCTCGATCGACGTGGCCAGAGGCTTCTCGTTCAACGGAATTCTACGTGCTACACACATCACGCATGGGCCTACGTCCGAAGATTCGGAGGACACGTCACCAGTCTCTAATCGATCACCATTATTCGGAAGGAGCGCAGAGCAGATTTGCATAGTTTCGTATTTTGACACTCGCTGCTGCTTCTCTTCCATAGTCTCTTCTTTATCATCGGGAGGCTTCACCAGAAAGCGACAGTTGAACGTACGGTTTCTTGTCTGGTGCTGGGGCTCGCTGGTCCAGCCTAAACAATGACAAAATATATCAGACACGGTGACCAAATTGAATCGCCAAAATTGACGAGATTACAAATTCTTCATTTGAATTATCGTATAAAGAAATTTCTAATATTGAGTCTTCTCTAATGATAACTATAGGATTTATTCGTGCAATTTGATACACCTGGCAATTTGCGGTATTTTCAAAAATATTCACAAGCCCAGATTCTATCATTCACTAGGTAATTACTCTCGCTCTGAATGACTATGAAATCATGCCCTGGGCATCGTTTTCATCGTTTCTAATACCGCACCATTAAGTCTAATGCCACGAGTCGAACGGTATTTAGTGAAGTTTTTTGCCTTGAGGATACCTTCAACAGTGTTGATAAATGAATGGGTTAGCGATGATAACTCAGGGTATCAAATAAGCATTGAGAACAGTGTGAGCATTAAATTAAAAGTAAAGTTGGCAAATTTCCAAGAGTACAGTGATTTAGATACAGAAAGGAAGAAAGAGCAGTCAGTGCAACAACTCAAGATTATAAGGAATTTAAACAATAGATATTTTATTTATCTCGTATTGTCTGCAAGTTGACGAAATATCAGAAGAAACTTCCTCCGGTCCATCCGCACTACGAGAACCTGATAATATCGAGTTACTGCACGCTGACTTCTCTATCCGGCAAGACGAATCTTCGCAGACCCATGCGAAATAATGCAATACTTACCTAACGACATCGGCAGCAAGTTCGGCATGAAGGTATTGTGATCTCCATGATGAATAATATTATAAATATCCTTCCCGAGCACATCGTCCTTTGAATAATTTATGTACTGCGTTATATTATCCGTGACGTACTCCACGCGCCCTTCTGTGTTCACGACGAATAGAAAGCCATCGAGCGCCTGAAAAAGATTAAAGCCAAGTTCACAACTTTTGTAACCGCGACGAATGCCCTAGAGACTTTCGCTCATGCGACGATCGTGTGTACTAGGCTTAAGAGAACCAGATTTTTTAAAATCACGCTAACGCTATCCCATTAAACGAATCACTGGGTTTTGAGGTTTCACTTAATAACTTTTTTTTTCTTGCATTAATACATCATTCAATCATCTCTCTTTGACCTCTCGTGAACGAAAGACTGACCACGTTGCATTCGTCTGTACCGTGCCTAAACAATCTCATCTTCTTCTCTAAAGGTTCCACAACTGATTTTGACAGTAAGTTAAGCGACAATAATCATTTCCAAAAATATATACATTAATCGAATTCTCAAAAATTCCCTTAACCTCTCTGTATACAGTGCACGTATGGAACACTTACTTTGTATCTCATCATACTTGTACTACGCAAACGAAAGAAAAGATTCACACCGAAGAGGAACAGGAGGAAGAAGAAGTCGAGGAGGACGACCCTCTAACAAGATCCTAACACAGACACACGTGGACGTTCACTCTCTAAGTTTCTCGGAAGGTTTTCTCTAGGTGGACAAGTATCCCCTTTGCTAAGTGCGTCCTGTACGATAATCAACGGGTATTGTGAAATCACGCGCGCGTCAGTCCACATCTAATCATGAAAATTCCTGCAAATCGATAAAATACCATCGCTGAGTAGGATATTGTACGGATACATGAACGTAGAAGACTCTGTCTTCAACTAGTACTAGGACTAAAGTATTAATCACTACTTATTAAATCCCCATAAAATGATAATTGACTAATAACAAATATATATATATGATAAAACTCCTGATTAAAGATTATCCTAATGTTTAACATTTTTTTCTTTTTCTTGCTTTTGTTTTCTTTTTTTTTTGTAGACAGTCTACCTCGAGCAGAATTGGACCGACTTGATCGTTGGACAGTATGTTAGGATTCGACGAGCTAACTTCTCCCTGTTGCACAGCATGACTACTGGAACCTTCTTGTTGCCTGATGTGCCGAATCTGCAAGTTAAAAAAGATTTTCATTATGGAATGCTTCTTTCAAGACGCGAGATGTCATCATGATCACGCAGCCCGTTACAGACGCAACGTTTACGTCACTTGGAAATTTTGATGGATAAAAGCCAGGGGATAAAGGAATATTTACCGGGTTACATGGAAAAATCATGTAGGTCCAGGAAAGCCGCCTCAAGATACGTGAAACAAAAATTTTTTAATCTAAACCAAAAGAATCGTATAAAGTCCAAATAACAATCTCGTCAGAGAAACAACAATGAGTTCAACGCAAAACATACACAACGTAAGTAAAGGTTCGTCTTATCGATACGTATATGTTAAAGTCCAACGTGAAATCCTCGGTAATAACTGATGCTTCTCTAAGTCGTGAGGATCGTTTAAAAAGTCGCCACGTTGGCACAGCCACTGCTGGATAGTGATTTATAATATTACTGAAATCCATAAGAGCAGCAATCGTAGGACCAAGGTGAGGATGAATATGAGGATGAGGATGAGGAAGAGGAGATGACAGAGTGAGACAAGGAGTACACTGTCGCAACAAGAACGAAGATGCCGCAAAGGAATTGCTTAAAAGTTCTATATTACCGGCTGAGGTATCGCGAGATTCTTACGAGTCGCAAGCTTTTAAGCGGGCAAATAGATCGCGCCATTCTCGCGAGGAGTCTTCTGCGTTAACGCTCGTGGCCTCGAAAAGTCGGTGACTCCGCGAGTCCGACAAACGGTCTGCGCGACGTTGCCACTAGTCCGGAGCGGAATAAGCGACGCGATTTGCCATAAATTCTCGGAGAGGAGCCACAGCCAGCCTCACGCTCGTTCTGTCGCTCCCGTGCAAAATGATCCTCTCGTGAGAGTTCAATCTGATACCCAAAATTGGTTAATTTTCTTATACGACCCTTACGTCTTACCTGTTATGCTACTTATGCCTCTCGAATGGCTCCCGGACCAATTTCCGGTTCCTGGTTTAACAATTGGATCTCGTTACGTATATGCGTGGCACTTTTGATTGAGATAATACTGGATTAAGACTGATCTTCAGGAAGTTTATTAACGGACTCTCTTTTTCCTTGTGGCAATAAGTCGTTTTACATGCAGACGACTGACTGAATGACTGACTAACTGACTTGACAACTGGCGCCTCGTAGCTTCCAACTATCAGACGGATAAGGAAGCGTAATGTCCATACGCAAGAGGAGACTTCAACCCCTGTTAAATTTTCCATTTGAGCACGTGGCCAAGTCGACGTGTCATTTAGCTTGACGTTAACGCAAAACGCATAATTCACTGTGTAACGATTGCTTAACGAATTAAAGAAATTTCCACAGGAAACTCTTCAAGAGTATCCACGTCCTCATCTGGCAGCTCCTCATTAGAATTTAGTCGTATCGATGGCCTGGATCTCCGAAGCTTCGTGGAGAACCAATGCCCAAAATCTTGCCAGTACCTGAGAGTGTTTTAAGGGTTGTAATCCGACACTGCTCGAGTCTCCGCAGTTTGAAACTTGAGGCGCTGAAGAAAAGGTACACAGGAGAAGGTTATGGGTGGTTCTGTTCTATACTGTTGGACCAAAGGTGGAGGAGGTAAGTAGTGAGCAAGGTGGTTAGACGATACATTTACGTATTCATTTTTTCTTCTTTTTCCCTTTTTTTCCCCTTACCTGATCGACGGTTCTCTGGAGGATTTGACATTTGTCGGTCTTGCCAGAGCTCATGTCCGTGGCGGAAATCAGCTCGGCAAGCTCATCGATATACAAGTTCTCCTGGGTCCGCCGTCGTTTCTCGTTAAGGCACTTGTTACTGCAATCCGATCAAAAAAAAAAAAGAATACAGAGTAACAGAAGGATAAGAAAATATTTTAATCGATGGGAGCAACATTTACAAATTCGTAACGGGCTTCGTAGGAGATATTATTATGTCTCTCTCACTTTTTTTCTCTGACGTGACCTATCGATTTTTTTTTTATAAACGTACAAAATTTTGGATACTCACATTTGCGATTGGGGCTTGGCATCTGATTTCTTTCTTTTCTTAGTGATGCTACCAGTGACTGAACTCATTTTGACCCACAACGGGTCCTGTAATTCACACGGGCCAGGCCTGCAACACAGACAAACAATTATAAACAAGCGAATCTGCCGCGAGTACAAAGGACGTAAGACTATCGAGCAAGCTGCTGCAGACTCCTGGCAAAATTGAAAAAGTTTAACCAACGTCTTCGCCAAAGTAAAAAAGAAATATATAAACCAATGATCGATAGGGGTCAATCCGCCGATACAAAACGCTCGGGATAAACCAATCGAACGATCAATCAACATCGCTTGATCGAAGCATAGAGATTTTCTCCCCTCCGTGAAATCTCCTCAGCTTTCCTGAAAAGCTGTTACGTTGGCAAGGAGCGTGAACCAAATCGCCATATTTCCGATTGGCCAATGGGATAGATCTTGCCAGTAACCGCTGTTACCAGCTTTAACGCTACCGTTTGCAGCTGGTTCGAGTGTTGTCTGTTACCAACGAGCATTAAAGAAAAAGAGAGAGAAGAAAAAAAGAGAAGATACGTTCCGTTTGACCAACCAGCACCGATCAGACGTAAAGAAGTTTATCTCTGTGAAGAGCAGAGGTGTCTCCAGGACCACGAAGAGGGGGACGCGTCAGGAGAAGGACGAATGAGAGGATAGATTGAAAAAAGATCAAGTAGAATTAAGACGCGCCATTTTATATTTTTCAAGGGTATTTCGAAGTTCGTCCAACCAAGATAAAGGTCCCGTTTCTTTGATTTCTCTTGGTACATCGTACCGTTACGATTCCCGTGAAATCCCAAGGGATTCCATCCCGAATTGCCGCTGGGTATACACGGTGCCCATAACTTTCACGATAGCAATTTGAAACACGAAGCTGTGAATCGTGCGAATTCTGTCCCGCATAATTTCTTGGCAATACGTACCAAAGTACTAAAGGACGTGTCCGTAAAGTCGAAATAGAATTTTTATAGTGGTTAAACGTAGCCGTGCACTTTTACTGCCTGTGCTTTAATAGATACTTTTATCATTCATATAAGAATACGTCGAGCTAAGGCAAATCGGGAGAACGAATTAAAGTCAATTTAAAATATATTTTTCTATTCCAACGACAAAAACGTTTAATTTACCGTTTCGTCATGTGACGGTAACGTTTTCGATTTCGAGCGTATTGTTGGTTGGCACGAGTGACAAACGGCACTGTATTTATTAAAGACAAGAAAAAAATAGCCAACAGGAAAAAATAATAAAGCCCGTGTTGTCGTAGCTCGCGAGCGCGCCTGATCGAAAGCTTTTATTTTCCCGTACGGAAGAGAGAGGGAGAAAGAGAAAGACAGGACGAGAGATGGAAAAGGAGACAGAGGAAAAGAAACAAAAAAAGAAGGAGAGCAAAGAAAAAGTCATTGGAAAAAGGAATAGAAATGTCATGAGAAAGAATGAAAGTCTCGTGAGCGGGCATGTACTAGCTGTCATGACGTCCGTTGCTGTAACCGCACGTGGAACTCGCACGTGTTCTCCCTTTCTCCTTCCCTTTTACCGAAACGCCATAAAATCTCGACAAGATCATAGCGACCTTCCTTCGTTTCTAGCCCCTTTTATGTGTATCACGTAATCGTGAGATTGCTCGCCTCGGAATTGCACGTAATTTCAGGTACACGAGGAAACGTGTAACGTGGAAACGATATAGATATATATATCATAGATATCAAGAGCGAGACCACTCGCCACGAGTGGACATAGACACATGGGAAAGGATTCAGATAAAAAAAAGAACAGACAAAACAAGCAAAACCATTCGATAGAATTACAAATATTTATTGGTACATAGAGACTCGCGTAAGGTGTGAAATAAAATAATTTTGTATCAAACAATAGAAAAAAAATCGCACGTGCCAGAGGTACAAGTGTAATGCGTAGAAGCCAGAAGGAGGTTGTGTAGTGCCGTCGGTAACGAACGCGCGTATGCCCGAGGTCGGCGCATAGGTGTACCTATATCAGGAGGTGGACAAGGTGGGAGTTCACCGTGAGCAACGCCGCAGGAGGTGGCAAGAGGAAGTGTCGTAGCGACGCCTGGTCGTTCGGCGTCGAAGTACTTACAGCCGCGATATATCGATGATGAATCGTAGATTCGTTCAGCAACGAGCAAAGGCGTCGACGATGGAGATGGCAATGCTGGTGGTGCTCGAACGCGAGGAGGTCTACGGTAAAGAGACAAAGTAGGGTGAGGTAAGCCAGAGAGGAAGGTGCGTCGCGACGCCGGTAATCCCGTATAAAGGTAAATGGGGAAGGAAAAAGGACAACAAATGGAATCCACAGCGACCGGACACCTCCAGGTATTCCCTTTGTTACTGACAAATCGCCGTAGCACTGATATCAACAGCAGCAACACAACAGCAACAGGGTACACTCTCACCAAAGAGTCCCGATCATACCAGCGCGTATTTCCCATGTGTGCTTTCGCAAAAAAGAGTCACTCATCAGGCAATACGTAGAAACGAGCGACCAAAAGGGAACAGTCAGCGACAAAAGCAGCAACGTCTCTCACGTGCGCATGATAACATGACGCGACTGTACCAGTACTACCCGTACTTGTATTTCTGAGGAGAACGATACCGCGAGGATGACGTCTCCTGAGCCGAAGAGGGCTATTGCTGTTGGACCGACACTCGTATATGGGACCTGTACCGCGTGTAATATGGGTCAGTGGGCCAGGGCGATCGCGACGCGGCAACGCGGACATGCGCGCGCGCCCCACGGCATCGCCGTAGCCAACGCGACTCGGAGCTCTCCTCCTACTGCTCCTCGTTCCTCCTACGTCTCTTCCTCTTCCTCTATCGTTGTCTCGTCCGCCACCTTTCTTCATCTCCTCGACCACCTAGGCCACAGTGACTGTACCGCTGTACCTTGGCGTCCGTCGCATCTGTCTTTCGTAGCTTGGCCCCACGGACCTACCTATGCCTGGCTACACGTAGCCACGTAGACGTTACTCGCACGCGGCACCTCGTCGTCGACTTTACTTTTACTTTCCCGGCAGGATACCCTGGGACGAGAAGATCGTACACACCTACGCGAGCGACAGCGAAAGATTTTTTTTTAGTATCTCATAAAAGGGACATACATATACAATTGTAAAAGATATGAATCTATTGGGATTCTAATGGAATTCAATGAACATACGAACTAGTACTGCCAGGTATATGGCAATGAGTAGATACATTTGAAAATAACGACCAAAACTGGTTAGACTTAAGAAGTGAAATGGGTTCCATCAGATAGACAAAACTATAATACAGTCCAATGAATAGAATCCACATAGAAACGATTTTTGGTCTCGCAATAATTAACCAACGTAAAACCACTGTACAATAAAAACGACAATATTTTCGCGTATGGTCCAGGTACCGTGCCGCAGCATCCCATAGAAATCGAACCAGGCACACGTGGACTTTGACTGTAGCAAAGTTCGTAGAGCCGGGGCCCGGTCGACCAGTTTTCCAAGAAAGTAAAAAAAAGTATAAAGCGAGACCAACCCATTGGCCAGGGATCATCTGCCGGGCGCAAGGTGTATTCTGGCCAACGAGAAGAAGGAAGATAAAGAGAAAAAAGGGATGAGTGAAAAAGTAAGAGAAGATTCGCTTATTGGGGGGCG
>JARQST010000668.1:0-19757 GCA_030142225.1 Pachycephus smyrnensis
TAGCTAAGGTTATTCGGACTAGCAGGACTTTATTATTATCGCGGTATGAATACTATTCGATGTATTGGTTACAATATATATAAAGTGTGCTATAGTACAGTTTAATAAAAGTGTGTTAGCGTAGCGTGATAGCTACTATAAGCTTTTTAAACACCTTGCGTCTAATCAGGACATCCCTAACAGGTTATGATTTTGGGTATAAACACATAAGGTTGCGTAACTATTTGGTGGTTACAGTAAACAGATATCAGTATATCATATAACATGCACTAATTTATATATATGAGAAGTAATAGTATTAAAAAATAACCATGAAACTACTGTAAACAATATGATTAGATAGAACAATTGTATATGTTCAAATAGACTATGTTGACGTTAATTCGACGAAAAAAAATCAAATACACGAAGTACAATAGTGATTGATTGAACTTCACTTGTACACCTGAATTATTTATTTGATTAATGTCATTCAAAGTATGTTTTATACAAAGTCTTACATATTTCGAATGATTGAAAATTTAGTAAAAATTAGCGCAAATTACGGTTAAAAAGACTCAACATGTGCAGTTGAATAAATAAAATCTCGGTTGACGCTACAAAATCGTTTTCTCAGTGTACGTGCGGATGGAAAATCAATATTCGGATTCAATTATGAAAAAGGAGAATGAGAAGTGATATAGGAATACCAATTAAAACGAGAGTAAACGAAAGGTACAGGGGAAGGGCTGATATTTCAAATTTTGTGTATAATATAAAAACAGAAAAAGAATTAACAAGCTCCGCAATTATCCAGATAAACACAAGAGGATCAATTATGGAATATAACGCAAATACATATTTCAATGGCTCGTTATAACGATATACAAAATATAACGTTACCGTATGATAATGAAAGATAGTGCTACGTGAATTCCCATGAAATTTGCTATGAGAAATTCTATTCGCAAGAAAATGCAATTCGATTTGCTCCAGAAATGGGAGTACAGTCTGCTCATCATTGGACGCAATCTACTAGCAGGTACTAGGGTCGTGAAAAGATGTTGCTGATGTATTCTAAAGGAAGTAGAAAGTAAAGAAGACGGTGGTGGTCGGATTCTGCTACTGTAAGGCGTAAGTCAGTAAAAGGGATAGGAGTTTTAGGTATAGCGACGCTAAGGTAGGTTCTAGGTTCTAACCCTGTAGGTACCAGGTGGAATAAAGAAGTGAGGAAAAAGAGAAATGGAGAGAGGGGAGAGAGAAGTTTAAACAGGGTAGGGGAGTCTCCATTCGAGTTGAGCTAACTAATGATGCTTCTCTGCATGCGGCACTCGAGGCTCACGTTCAGCTTCATAGAGTAGTAGAGCCCCAGTACGTGCCAGCCACTCGGCAACTCAATCAACCCGATACCCTGTCATCATTACTTCTGATCTTACTGACACAACGTGGACCCCTAAACTTAATTAATGATTATGCTTGTCTGTGGAATTATGAGTTTTTAGTCTGGACCAGGGGAGCTTGTATTGATATGGCTGTACCTAAAATTCTGGAGAAAGTGATGGAACGGTTAAATTAAAATTTATATGAAAAATGAAGCTCTGGGTAGAGACAAAACTATAGAAATTACAGGTGTAGGACTTCCGGTTTCAAAGGGAGTGCATGCGTCAAATGCATTGTCACCGGAAGGTGAGTGCACCTGTACTGTATGGTAACACAAGACATGCTTCACGGCAATCTTGTTTATTCCCATATTTTTATTCTTTGTTTTTTAAATTTCTTTTTCGCCTATTCAGTAATTCACAGCACAAATTGCATAATATAAGAAAAGATTTGTCTTGTGATAAATAAGTATATCATATCCTGTTTTTGTAATCTAGAGATAAAATATTACATGTAAATAGTTTCATACTGATTAATACCGATTTTTGATAACATACCCATGTACAGCGTTAAGGTTATTACGCAAACACAGCCCTATCCACCGGCAGGCAAATGACCAGAGAACACGAGATGTGCTCAGGCTAGTTGTTGGGATGTTGGTTATCCTTTGGGAAATGTAGCATAACTGACGTACTGACCACAGCAATGCAGCGTTGTAGCATTGTAACAGCATAGCAATGTAGTAATGTAGCAATATAACAGCCGAGCAGCATAGGAGTAAACGTTTAATTGAAACGTACCAGTCAAGCCAAAGAGCGGCTAGCCCGGAACCAAATAGCTAAATTATGTCGTACGTTTTCGAAATAGTCATATTTCGAGTGTCGGTTATTTGTGTTGCAGAATCTGTTTTTTATTTTCTTACCGCTGGCAATTTTCCTTTTTTTTTTAAGTTCTGTTACTATAGCTTCTGCTTTTGTTGATGCTGCCGCTGCTGTTGTTCCTATGTTATTCATTCGTCAGCCAGATCAATTACAATGCTCCCACGAGACGCTTGTTGTTTTTCCATTGGAACCAGTCATACGTTACCATTCGGTGTTTTTCTCCATTTTGCGTATTTGTGGTTGCACGCATAATAGAGAATACCAAACGGTAATATAGTACACGAGAAAAACTGACCAATGCAAGATAAAAAAGAAATAACTGACAATCGTGCCGTTTTTTTTCTGTAATAAAATTTATCCGTCAAATACAATTGAAAACTCTACATTCTCTACGTGTAGGGAAGATAAGTGCTGAGATTGACAATGTAGTCTTCCATTCGAAGGGGCGTCGAAAATTGTCTAAACAATCAGTAAATTAGGAGTTTACTTGAGAAAGGGGAAAAAAAATGAAAAAGAAAAAATAACAGGAAAATGAGGTCCAACTATTGGTAAATCCACGCGGCGTAGAATTTGCACTCGTTAATTAAAGGAATCCTTAATGGGGGTTGCTCACTCCTGAGGTAAAACTTCGACAATTAACTTTCCGGAATCGAGACCTTTCCGATACGCGTGTGCGCGCATTTACACCCACAGCGGTGGTCAATTTAAACAATGTGCCGCCACGCGGTTTCCACTGATACAGACTGCGAACCAGGTACGCCGATGGTTTCTCGCATTTCCAGCCAACACGAGTGAAACAATGCTTCCCCGGCCGGATATAATTTGACCAAGTAGAGTCAATGAAACAATAGAGAGTTGGAAGTGGGCTAGTCTCGTTCGTGCGCCGGGCTAACTCGTTTAACATACATCTATAGTACAGTAAAAGCCTGATTTATTCTAATACAGCGCCTAATACTACTCATTATGCTGGTCAACTAATCGAGACGTGTCAATAATATACTGCCGTGAACCCTTTGTAAGAGTAACGACTGGCATAATGAAATTCCTTCCGACCATTTCATCTAAACTAGTTCCAACAAAATCTACAAGCTCTCTCAATGTGACTTATCGCTGCAGAAAAACCAATAAAGAATGTACCAGTTGCACTTTAGGGATTAGATCGCTCCCATAGGAGCAACATCTCTTATTCCTATTTCATTCTCTGATGCAACTGGTTGTGCTCGAAAAATACACGAGAATACCGATAGATTATTTTTCCTGGAAAAAAAGACAAGAATAGTCTTCCTGGTTTGAATTGTCCAAGTAAACAAAAAATTTCACAAGAAAATTCCTTTGAAAAGAAATAACGTCCGGTACCATTTTCGTGAAGAGGATGCAGTTATGATTTTTAAAATTTTCCACTAACGCCCTTGTACGTAAAAAAAAATACGACAACCGTCGCTTGCTCGAACTCGAGGGGCCTAATCCATGGAGAATATAAAAGCTAAACATGAAGGATTGAAAAAAAAGAAGTAAAAATTCTCAACCACTATCCAAATTCCAAAAGTCAGACAGTACGAATGAGTCTCGCCTCCTATCCACAGCAACGTTTTTCAACTTTTGCCCTAAACTGCCAACGTTGATGAACAGCAAGCAACTACGACCTACACACATGGTCCTGCACATACGTCTCACACAGGTACTGTTAACAGCTAGGAGAGGCCAGTCTCATCCATATGAAGCGCAGCCACTCCTGAATCACGAGCGAGGATGGTGGTCGGCAAGCAACCAGCTCAAAGCCGAGTCTTGGGAAATATAGGAGGCCCATACATATACCGACATATGTAAGTTACGCACGTGTAGCGAAAAGGATCGTCAGTGAGATGGCGAGGATGGTGTGTGTATGTTTTCCATGTAGGAGCAAAAAAAGAAGCCGGAAAGAAGAGGCAAAAGAAGAGGGTTTGAAAAAAGAAGGAAATAATAGGGAAAGCTTTGACCGCCATTATTTCACGAAACACAATAGAAGGATGGGAAGAGGAGATAGAAAGATAGAAGAGGGATAAAGAAAAGACCGGACGTAGGAGTAACTAATAGGAAAATTCAAAAGAGCCACGGCACGTATTGATTCCATAGCTTAAAACATTGTGTGCATAGGATGTTTTGGTGATACCGATCCATTTCCTCTTTTTCTGTATGATACTAATTGGTACACAGGTGCATTAAATCTCACCGGTTAATTGGATGCGACCCACGTTGCTGCTCACCACTGTTTCCTGAGTTAGTCGATGATGAGTCCTACAGCGGTATGTCATCTGAGAGTCACTTCGTGATATATTAATTATCATCAATTCGCCACTTGGAAGCATGTGATACTTGCCATCTGTAATAATAAAATTATCAATGCGAGCATATTTTTGTAGGTACTCAAAGATAATTAAACATTATGAAAAATCTTGTTGGTATATCTCAAAATACACAACGTTACACATAATTTTGTACAAATCATTCCTTACAAAATCTTGGAACAAATACTAGCAGGTATGGTACAGTCGCAATGTACTAAAAACACAATAATAAGTCAAGTTTAAAAAAACTGCCATGTACATGTTCGGCCCCGATTGCGTCCTTGGAGGACAGACGGCTTCGGTTTTCATCGGTAAGGGTGTCTGGAACAGCGAGGTACTGTTGTATAACCTTCCAAATTATTCCTTTTATATTTCCTTTTTACATGTACGTAACCAAACCTTATCCTTAGTACTTAGTTCAGTTTCCCTTATTGCTCCCTCATATAACTTAGGACCCAATATTCTAGCATACTCACAATATTCCTGCATTACCCACGAATCCTTCCTATCAGACTCTAAAAACACTTAACAAACCCTGAATACCCCGAATAGGCCTTAGCCCTCATAAAATTTACTTAAATATTACAAATTTCCAAACCCAGACGTTCCTCTCCCTTCATATCTTCCAAAACCCTTAAAAGGGACCCGCAGCGCACTTCACGAGCAGAAGCAGACAACCGTCAATAGTGAATCCTCTCAAAACCTTTGATATATTCAGTCAGGTCACCGATAGAGTAGTAGTTACGGTCATTCCCAAAGCGGGTTATTAGTTGTTGAATAAAGACTTCAACCCATAATTCGTTGTGATCATGTGGAATCCAACAGTACTTCGACAGAACAGACTGTTACATGTCAACCAATTTTATAAGAGCCAGAGGGCAGAGTTCACGTTCCTCCTTCGACGCATTTTACAGTACAGTCATCTCTTACATGACAACAGCATAACAACTATGGCAAAACAGATCCTTTACCGCATAATAATATTTGTTACACAGGGAAATATGAGTGTTTGTAGATACTGGTAGAGTACACTTCGTAACATTGAGTACTACTTCGTATCGACGTACTAATTAGGAAAACTACCTACACCCTGGATAGAATCATATACGCACATCTGTAGCTATACTAACTATGTCATCTTGAACAATGTACAGTAGTTTTGCTTAATCTTCCTTTAGCATAATTGTTTTGTATCAGCAAATAGTAATACACGATACGAAGACTCCATTACATACGTATGTTTGTGTACTTTTACCACAATTGTTGCAATTATACTTCCTCCAATCAAAGTATCCAAAGATTGGACATGTAGGATACTAACAAATTTGGTAGCTCTTATGTTACGTTAATCAGCAGACAAGGTTAAATTCTGTACTATAGTATGTATACTTTTATTAGGGTGTGCAACGAAAAGGTATTTCATATTGTATACAGTTATACAAAAATGTATACACACTTGTCCTAAATGAATTATGTATATTTTTTTTGAGACGCATAATATGCATGCAATATGTATTGCAACACCCATAGACAAAATATCCTAGGCTTCAGTACTGTCATATTCCTACTAAAACTTCAGAACAATTCTCTTGTATCTAATTTCTCTCGGTGAGAAGGAACTTCGTTTTTGAAAGGGATATGTAAACTTTTTTGTACAACTGTATACAGGGTTATTCAGTACAAACGCACCAGCTGCAGGTAGCTTTTCCATTTGACTTCTATGGTAGAACCACCTTCGGGTGGTGCGTTTGCACTGAATAACCCTGTATACATTGAACACACACTTGGTTCGAAATTAATTGATTCATATTCTGTAATGTAGCAAACAAATTTTCAGTTGAGCATTCACTATTGTTGGACCACTGTTGAGTAGTAAGACTATTATCTTCTAGTCGGGAATCGTGAAGCTAGGACAACTACTGTTTGTCATAAAAATATGTAGAATACCGGATGACAAAGATTACTATACAGCTTTGAAGTTGCCAATCAAATCTGTGGTTTTTTGTATGGGTTTACTATACTTGTCTAATTTTACTTACAGTATTTTATGGGACATTGAACTGGAAGTAAACCATTAATATCTTGTCCCTATATTTACAAAGTGATTCATCCCATATAAATCGAGTCTTCAGTAATATCATTATTTAGTAATAAACTTTAAACATTTTCGCGCTATATATTTATCACTAAATATTGTAGTTTGTAAAAGATTCATTGCCATACTTTTAGTAGTAGCTTGTCGACGTGACATTTCTTTTCATAATTTCAGTATATCCTACATAGCACTACCTTTGAGATTTATTCTTATGAAATTTTTTCCATAATATACAGGGTGAGTTATTTCAATATTGAATTTATGTGTGGCTTATTCCTTGCGAAATCATTCCCTTTGAGCAAAAAAAACACGTGTTTTGAAGACAGGGTCATGATAACACAGTGGGGATGCGACGACGTTCGAGAAATGACATCGTTGAATACACATTCAGATTTCAAAATAGTATGAAAGCAAGTGATAACATCAATAAAAAAAATGGTAGCTTTCATTTTAAGCGAATATCTATCTCCCAACCTTTTCTTGTGGTTCAAGGGGCGTGACTCGGCAAGGAATAAGTCACATCTAAATTCGACATATGAAATAACTCACCTTGTATATGAAACTTCATTATTATTTTAACCTGAGAATGCACAGTACGCAGAGATTGCTTGATAATCATATGTTAGATTTCAGCCGAAGAATTAACGTGATTATAATTTAATTAACGAATCCTCCTCATAACGCATATACCTGGCTAGTTCATAAAATCCTCTAACAAAACTAAGTATCATTGAAGATACTGTAAGGTTCTCACGTTTCATTATAGTTCTTAAAATGACAAGTAAAAATGCCTTCCAAAAAAATTACTGTCAAAAATTGCCACAATACTATTAATAGACAAGGCATCATTGCCTGCCCGTGTACCTTACAGTTTCTAATAATTCTGATATAATGGTAAATAATAATATGTTTTAGAAATCGCATTATGCAGCTTCCTGCGTTGAAGGAAGTTCACAGCAATTTTTATCACAATTCCGTGGTAGAAGTGTAGACGAGCGGTCTACATAGAGAAGGAGAGAGAGAGAGAGGAAAGAAAGAAAAAAAGAGTGAAAGACGGTAAAAATGGAGTCGAAAGAGGGAGGCAAAAAAATTCAGTAAAGCAAGAGTACAGAGTAAAAAAACCAGAACAAAGAAAGGTGGAGGTACAGCTACCCTCTCGCGAGCAACGGCCACCGCCAGAAGTTGGAAAAGTAATAACGCCGATTAAACTTTGCGAGCGAGTACGCGACTCGATTTTCATTTTTTTTATTCATCCTCTGTCTCCCTCAAACCCACGTAAACTTATTGTTTGCCATACCGGGATTATTGTTACCGCGTGCACTGCGTGTGGTACTATATGTACTGCACGTTTCCGCAGTGTCGTAGATACGGGCAATAATCCAGGGTAGCTACTCAGATCCCTTTGGAATTGTGCGAAGCCCTTTTTGCAGCCCTTCTGCGTAAGATTTGTTTGCATGGAGAAAAAGAGAGAAAGTAAAAAAAAGTAGAAGGAGGCAACCAAGAGTCCCGGAATGAGATGAAAGTTCAAGAGCAGTGGTATGCCAGTGAAGGAGAAGGGTGAAAGGTTGTAGGAGAAGCAAGTTGGTACCTACGAAGTGAAAAAGCAAGAGAGAGCCAGACGTTTCAAGATTCGAGGAAAAAATGGACAAAGAACTCGGACAGAATGACGTCGAGTTTAAAAGTCTATCCCCTCTTGGGCTACCTGGGCACGATGAAGCTGACTATATCAGGTACCTCCTACAGGCAGGAAACTGAGTGTAGGTAGGTATAGCAGGTAGTAGGTAGTTGATAGTAGATGGGTAGCCTAGCTTAGTGCTTGCGAAGGATCATGTCTCGAGCTTTAATCAGCTTTCGCGTGAAACCTGCCAGAAGAAAGAAGAAGAACGGATAGAGTATATACCTATAGAAGTGAGGATAGAGAATGGCGTCTCTTACCTTGGTAATTAGTTTAACTGGAATTCTTAGACTCAAACAGATAGAAAAATCCGACACCAACCCTAGTACTATCAGTTTCCTCTTGGAGCAATTACAATACTTAGGCTCCCCTGGTGCTCCTAGATATCCGCCTGCAATTTCCTCGACGTTTCTCCTTCACTTTTCTTTTCATTGTACGTTCATCGTGCACACGATTCCGTAATTTTCTTTTTTAATTATATGAACCAAGGGAAATCGGAGAAAAAGCTGAGAAGGAGTAGGAAATGCTAAAAAGAGAGAAGGAGGGGAATGAGAAGCGACGCGCAAAAGCTTTTCCCTTCGCATGCATTCTGAATACATGGGAATATGGGATTCTACAGAGGCCGATTTTTCATTCTGTAGAATCCCATTTACTTCCCTTATACGCAGATCCGCACGCTCGTTTATAGGTGAGCACGTAGGCGTACACGGACGAATCGGATACCCGTGTAGTCCCATTGAAAAATACTCTAGCCACTTAATTTCCTTGATTCCCCAAACGATACACAAGACACTTCATCTGCGCATGGATACACTGTAAGATTAATATACGTTACCTGTCTGCTTGCATTTCTCAAGCGGTGACGAAACGCAAAAGAAATGCCAGAGTGGAGACATTACTTACCACTCATTGTGGATGGATAAATATTGAATGACGGTTCCTGAAGCCAGGACGTAACGGCGACGTGATCTCGTACGAAACTCGGCACGCTGCAGCGCATCAGCACGTTATTACCAGGAAATCCACCAGGACTCTGGACCTCTGGATCGTAGCGTTGATTCACCACTGAAACACATAAAAAAAGTTAATTATTATCATTATTATTTGATAATTACTTAAGCAAAGCGGAGCTTAGTAATCGAACACCAAGTTTTATATCAAGGGTTTCTCAAGAAACTCCCCTATCTGTACCCCTATGTGTAAAGGAAGCAGAGGGGGCAACCCTATAAGGTAGAAAATATAAGGTCTCCAAGGTTCGGCGGGACTTACTGATGACGGTAAGGTTGGTGAAAGGTTCCCAACCGAGGCAGAAGATTGTGTACAGAGAAGAGAGAGAAGAGAGGGGGGGGGGGGGGAAAGAAAGAGTGACTGAGGGAAAATCCGGGGGTACATAAGGCAGAGTGGTAGAAGATATAGTCGACCGGAGCTATAGGGTTTTGCAACCCGTTTCGAGAGTCAGCCAAGCGAGGCACTCAGACTCTAGAATGGGGTAAAAAACTCAGTGAGTTCGCTGCTGGTGCTGGTGGCATACCGTGGTCTGTACTGTAACTGTGCTGTACACTGTATACTATATACAGGTAGCAGAAGCAATGCAACGTGCTGCCACTGCTGGAAGCAGTACCAGGTCCCTGCTGGTGATGGTGCTGCTTTACGTATCGCGAAGGCTCACGAATGCGCTCGGCAGCCAAGCCGAGCATAAAGCGACCTGGGTCCCGACATTTCGTGTGGCAGGTGATATTTACGAAGCATGAAAAATGCGAAATACCCCAGCTAACTCCTCCGGTTAAGAGCGTTGCTCTTCATTCCTGTGTCCTCTCTCTTTCGCTTTCTCTTATCCTTTTTATTTATTCTCTTCCTTTCTCTGCCAATCTGCAACCTCACTGTTTCTTCTCTACCTTCCTCTTATGTTTACGCGTTCTCTCTATTTACGTCTTTCTTTAGTTTTTCGTCTTCTTTTCGCTCTGTCTCACGTTAGCTTGTATACGCGTAGCTTGGATCAAAGAGCGAAAGAGTGAGAGAGTTAAGGATACAGGAAAATTGTGTATGATTTTGATTTCATACGACGGAAAGACTCTTTGGTGAGGTTTTTTTTCAGAAACAGCTACTGTACAGTCGGTACTTGTCTGGTAGATAGGTACTGGATTTGTTATGCTTGAAAAGACGTTACTTGGAATATCTCATAAAGTCTTAGGTATACACGTGCATAGAGGATTCGTGAATTCTTTGGGATTCTATTTTTATTGCTCTCTGCTATTTTCCTTCCCATTGCGACTTATACATTACTGATGGAAATAGTCGACGTTACTATGAGGGTAGCAGGAACCCTTATCCTACTAGGATCTTATGTCTCCTCCCCAATAGTATTACCTACGGTAACCCCTTTTTATTCTCTTTTCTACGTCTCGTCTTTTTATAAGAGTGCCAACGGAATCGGGGAATTATCTGCCTCACCTGAGGAAGGGTGAGTGTCGCGTTTCCGATATTCACCCTTAGATTCGAACGACCTTCCCCATTCGCTAGTCCGATTCTTCGCCCCTTCAAATGCCTCTTCCTCCTTCTCGCACCTCGCACATCATCCCCTGAAAATGCTCGATAAGCCTCAACACGTTTACCGGGTGGAATAATTCAATTTGGAATTGGTGAAAGCCGAATTCACGATGAAAATTTTCTTATTGCTAGCTACGGCTGGTCCGGGTACTTTCCACGTGAGGAACTGTATGGCATCCACGCACTAAATGCAGGATGAAAAGAACTGCAAAAAGGAGTAAAAAATGGAAGACGGACATTCATCAATGTCGCCCACAGTATCATGACCTTAGTAAAAATGTTAAACTATCAGAGACGTCTCAGAACAGTCTCGCATACATCTCTTTGGTCTGGAACAAGCACTTCCTATCTCAATTGAGTATTAGTCAACTCTTTGCATTAATGCAAATTAAAATTAATTAATTTTCATCTGAGAGAAGTCTCGTTATGGTCCCGTTCAAGTCGCTCTACGTAGGAATTCCGATACTACTGTTAGACGAATTTTTGCAGAAAGATTTTGAATCTTAGAAAAGTATTGGACAGTCCACGTAGAGTGATTTCATCAGGACCATAACGAGACTTCAGTGAGATGAAAATCAATGCAAAGACTCGACTAATAATCAATCAAGATTAGTAATACTTGTTCGAGACCAAAGAGATGTACACGAGACATTTCTGAGACGTCTCTGATAGGTAAACATTTTTACACGGGGAACGTGGAATAAGTATTTTCGAAAACTTCCATCGATCCGTATTAATTGAGAATACTACATATTTTTTACACATTGTACGGCTTCTGTATTCCTTTTATCATCAAATCTTTAACTGCAGTAGACATTCATTTCTCTGGTGCAGCCAATTGCAATAAAGGGGACATTTATATAGATGCATATGTCTATATCTCTATACCGTTCGACAAATTAACAAAGTGACGGAAAAACGTGTGGACCACGAAGTTGTAAACGTTCCTTTTTTTTTACGTTCCCACGAACGGAGAAAAGCAATCCGAAATGCCGAAACGTATATGGAATTGAATTTGCGCAAATGAAAAAATCGGGAATGACGTCTGTACATACGGTCATACGGTATAGCGAAGCGTATACGTCAACAAGTCATCTATTAATTTGTCATGACATTTACCCCCTTGGCTCTAACTGGTACCGTGTATTTTTTTCCAAATAATTTTCATGTGTGTAAAGTTTATGTTTTCATCGAACAAACAGTACTACTGTTGCGTTTCAGTCAAAACGAATAATTCGATATGTTGTGCAATCACATTAATAGTGAGCGTGAGTGAAAAGTGCTTGAGAATATGATACTGCTGTGTTGCGAATATTTGGATATTAAAGAAAATACACCATTTTACCAGCACAATATTTCAGACAGCCTATCCATTTTTTTACACTGACACAAACGTCCCTTGGTTAAGGTAATGTAAAAAATGATTCTCCACGAGGACGCATTATTATTCTTAGATTCTACTAGCGCTTAAAGAAGTCGATTCCAATGATCACGTATTCTATGAGGCACACGGCCAAATGCGACGGAGTGGAAGGACCCTAGTTATTATTCCGTCCATATATTCGTGGGTCACACGTGCACCTAATCATATTTATTTTAGCCTGAGAACTCTCGAGTGTCTGGCGAGACTCTGTCACTACCCACTGTCCTCTTGCAAATAGAAGGAACACGAGAACGAGGGTTGAAGCGAAGATGTAGTTTCTTAGTCCAGACATGAACGTAATACGTCCTTCCTCGGAGCATTAGGAAAAACAATTTTAAAATTACTTCATCACGAAGAGATGCACTGATGGTGGCAGAGATGCAATTTGTAACCGCCAAAATTTGCAAACAGGGATTAACACACAGCGCCATGGGTAATGGTTAAGACCGCAGAAACTCGTCTGCGAGGTTTAAACTTTTGAGGAGCATTTGCTGAGTGTGTAAAGGGGTGGCGAGTTGAGTTTCTGACTGCTGCACGACGACCCACCCAGCAGGAGAAAATTAACGGTAGCCGACAAACTTCCATACAGACGACAAGCTTTAGCACTAGAGAGGCTTGTCGTTAACGCGCGCAGCAAGAGTGTTGTGGAATCGACAAAGTGTCCATAAAGATTTTCAAATTCCCCGCGTGCAAAGTCTACGGTGCACGTATGAATGCCTGTATTATCATTGACGAGTAAACCAAATCGACGTTTTGGAAAATTATCGAAAATTTTTCAACCGCTCAAATTCATCAGCTTTTCATGACCCGTGCCGTAATACAGCTTGCCTATAGGTATATATACTCATACTCATGTAAAATCGAGGATGAAAATATAGAGGGATTGAAGAATTACTTAAAGAACAAAAAGGCAAAAACCTCTTTTTCACCCGAGTAAATGCCTGTATCCTCTATTGAATCAACAGGCATTGAGTTTCCCAGACGAAAGGATGAAAACGAAGAAAACAGAAAAACTTGAACACCTTGGAAAACGAGATGATTTCAGTTTTTCCACTGCACCGGGTGTTGTTACCTATGGGTGCTGTTCAGACTAAATATCAATACACAAAGGTCCAGAAAATTCGAAGTATCTCAAACTCTGTGCCTTCACAATATTTCATTTTTAACTTCTTCATAATTTCATCGCAACGATAATACGCTACTGTACAAATAACATAAGTATCATTGAAATATCAATTTCAATGATTATTAAAAAACTTTCTCAGAATGGAATTTTTAGCGCGTGCTTTCAAATTCTTAGCCACTAATTAATTACACAATGATTCGCTATGTCAAACATAACCAAAGTACAGTTTACCAAAGAAAGAATAAAAAATAAATAATACATATAATAAACGAGGACAAGTGAAAAGCGTCACTGGGAAAGTTAAATATTAACTTTTCATATTGCAAAACAATATCCATTGTACGCCCAGGTCCTACAACTACGTCAGTCGTAACACAACATAGCTTACAGGCACGCTACCCAGAACCTGCAGTTCTCCAAAATGAAGAATTGACGTCAAACAAAGATAGTGTACCCTTATAGTATACTGCAACTAGTATTTAAGTAAAAGGGAAATTAATTATTAACTTACCAGCTCGAACAGTGACGTCTCTACTAACAACAGCGCCGACGCTGTTAATAGCCGAACATTTATAAATCGCCCAATGAACGTCCTGTCTAAAAGCTTCTGCCTCGAACGACGGGAAGTGTATCGTCCCGTTACCCAGGACGTGACGTATACCGGGTATACTCGCAATACTGCCACCATCGGTAGCAATCCAGTCGACAGTCGGTGCGGGATTTCCTCTGGTGATGCAGTCTACTCTGCCGCCACTGACGTTTGTAAATTCCACTCGGGAGAGTGGCTCCGCCACAAAGCTGGGCCCTTGCATTTCGTAGGAAGCACTGACACCTGGAATCCAAAATATATGGAAAAACAATTATATTACGGAATGTACTAACAACACCAATAATATATAGTAATAAGAATATAAAGAATACATAAAAAATTTAATAGTACAAATTACTATGTTTTTTCGGTAATGTCGGAATATACTGACATTATGACTCTATAGACTAAATTTATAAAAAATCTAAAAACCATGTACATTTTTTATTTTTATTTGGAAAATAAGTTCTGCGTTATAACGTAGCAAATTGACATTTTTAATTTTACGACAAAAAAAGCGATCAAATTTAGTAGAATAATACAAAAATGTTTACTTTAATGATTTAATTTTTTATTGCAAGAGCAGCGAAATTTATTACGTCGACATATTAACTTTTCAACATAAAATAATTATTGCTGTGTACTTTTTGCGAATGTTTACTTTACTATTATCTTGTTTTTTAAATTACAATGTGACTAAGTGAAATACAACATAATGTCAATATAACCCAGCTGTACTATGAAACACAGTAAAATTCAATTCAATTATTCAATAGCAGTCACATTAAAATTTTCTTCTTGTAACGATAACCCTATTATAAATAAATTGCGAGCACCCGAATATATCTTTAACACTGTCAGATCCTGAGACATCCAAATACAAGTACAGTTGCACTCTACCGAAGTCACTGGTGGATAAACTCCCAGTGCAATTTTGCACTAATTATAGAAACAACGGAGTTTATGCAGAGCTGGAGTAGCTATCTCTACCATTACAATAACAGTACACGTTACGGTCAGCACTACCCTTACTCAAATATTTCCATTATCAAAATCGACGTTATAAATACACACAAGTTATAGTACCAAGAACACTAGGATTTATGGACACGGAGACTATAATTACTATACTAAATCATGAATCTAACACAACCCGCCTAGCATACCGGCTTAGGTACACAAATGCTTGCACGGATGCATATAACGTTGAGCTATGCCTAATAACCATAGCCCTATACGGATGCTATGGGCAATATCCTAAAACACGAGCAAGAGGTATACCATCGGATTTACAATACTTATATCCTTCTTGCTCATTAACCCTCTATAATAGCCGGGGGTCACAGTGACCCCACGGTGTTTTCGAATTCGAATTTCTCCCATGAAACTTTCGAAAAACCGGCTACTGGTGCTATCTGTAGGTAGAAGGATAGTGTAACACTAGACTCGCATAGTGGGGATATGATTTAAAGCATTAGTACCATTTCGGCAGCCGTCGGAATCGCAAGGTAGAAAATCGTGGGGTCAGTGTGCCCCCGTGCTATTATTACGTTCGAAATACGATTTTTGGATATTTCTCTAATCTTTTTACAATTTTATAAAACAAATTACACTAATAAACCATCGTTTTTCATAAAATGTCTCGTACTTTATTTTCCCCCAAAATGCCCCCTTCGTTCTTCAAAATAAATATACTTTTTGAAAATCATGTAAAAACCAATGTACCAACCATAAAGAGACATCTTCAAGGATTCAAACGCCGTTTGAATTTTTGAAAAATCTCTAAAAACAAAGAAAATAGAACATTTTTTGTGAAAAAACGACATTTTTCCAAATTATTTTTTCGCGGGTCTTTTTAACATATTCAAAATGAAAATTTCAAGTTAATTCCTGCACACATTTAAAAAGAAAGGTTTGGTATGCACTCCCAATTTTGCTTGAGCCATTTGGAGGATTCTGGAAATTTCTGCAACCCTTGAAAACCGCTGGGGTCTATTAGACCCCGTGCTATTATTACGTGATTCTCGGGAGGTGCTACTATAGAAGGTTAATCATCGATATCCAATACGCACGCAATTAGTGTACAAGGAAATTCAATATTCAGTCAAGCTCAAGATAATAGTAAAATAGAAGGGAAGAACAATGGGGCAAAAGGTGGCAGAGGGGAAAGAGGGTAGCAGAAAAATACGCATGTCCACAGGGTGGTTCACGTACAAGAGGGTAAATTTCCCAGTGTATGGATGTTGACGCAACCCATTATACAGATGGCCGACGGTACGTTGTCTGGTCTCTTCAACGGCCGAGCGGAAGTGTACAGCTTCAGAACTCTCTCGGGTTGACATGAAGAGTTGACTAGGGTTAGGGTTAGGGTACTCGAGGTATCGTACTATACTGTACTGTACGTCCTATGATGTACCGTACCGATGTACCCCGTATAGTGCCCACTGCCTACTAGCTAGTAACTACACCCTTTGCTTTGCCCGGCACCACTCGTACAAGAGGGAAACTCGAGTGATAGCTCGGCATTGTTTAGATATTCTGATGAGCCAGTGAATTTTCGAATGCACTTCAGACCGGTCATTATTATATACTATCGCAGTAGAATGGTCTCTTCCTACTTCGTCGTTAGACGTTTTCTTTATTAGGCTTATGCTGTCTCACTGGGAACGTGTATAGAAGGGCAATTGCAATGGCCGACATTGATGAATGTCTCTTCTATGCACTTGTTGAATTCAATTCTGCAAATAGCTGTGATGGTGTCAATATACTTGGCTATACTATAAATTTAAGGAATACTGCCTATAGGGTATTTATAGCTGTAAATGTACTGTGGATAATAATAATGATTACGTGTCGTTTTAGAATGACAAATGGATGTCGTAACGGGGAAATAGTAGGGAATGTTATCAATGGAGTGATGACAATTATTGTCCGTCTAATTATACTCTTAAGGTAACAATGCAATAGCTTCCGTTATCGGTTACGGGCTTTGAGAACCTGGAGAGTGAGTTCTAAGTATATGCATATGTATTGTACTAGACGTATGTACCTTGATTAAATGCCGTCGTGTAGCGCGTAGAACGAATAGGCTTGAAAGGGTTAAAGGAAAGAGAAAAGAAAAAAAGGAAAAAAGGGACTGATGTGTACGCAAAGAGGGGCTTGCCGAAGGACCGAAGGGCCACGGGTAGTCGCTGGAAAAATGAGGGATGAAAAAAGAGAGAAGGAGCAGGGGTTGGGAGGAGAGGGAAAGAAAACCAGCAGCATCAACCGTTTTCCACGCGAAATCCGACTCTCATCCGATGGTTTGCAATTCTTTCTTTCCAGCAGTCGACGCCTGGGACGAGGCCGTCACTGGTATGTCCCAACCCTTTTTTTCCATCTCTTTCCACTACCTACCCAGTCCAACCGCACCCCACACCTCCACCTTCAGAACAGACCAGGGATTTCTGCTGCGGTTGTCCAACAATGCAAACCAACTTTCTCATTTCAATGTATTGTACCCCAGCATTGTTCGTCGAGCTCGTTTCCGATCATCGTGGCGCGCGGACCGAAGATTACGGATTTTTTCTTTTTTCATTTCTTCTGTTTTTATCTGCGCTCAGAGTGCACTGAACGAAACCCATTGAAAACCACCGGGGATGGGAAGGATGGATTTTTGCAATAATTTCACCGGGGACGAATTAATTTTCCCGCCTTCTGAAATTCCAGAAATTCGTTGTACAGTCGTAATTTTCACGGCGCGATAAGAGGACGCGGGCTTACTGTAAGTTTACAAGTGGAATTTCAATGGGTACAATGGGTACTCTGGCAATTCCAAAGGACAAATATCTATACCAGAGCAAATCGGTTGGTTGAACTCAGCCCGTCAATTGTCCAGAAATTTCACTTGCTAATGAAATTACAGAGAATGTATTGGGACTGCATGGTTTATACAGAGGGTGACAACCGTCGAGTCTTCTGTCTACTACGTGCTATATGGTTCACGTGTGACAAGGAAAGATATAGATCACAGATAGAGAGGTAAGAGAGAAAGACAAATAGAGGAACAGTGATTCCTACATCAATAACGGTTCACTTCGATCTACGAAAGTAGCTTACCTAAACCAGACAAAGATATTGTATTTGATATTGGCTTTTCCTTCGAATAATTTTTTCAAGGACCTAATGACGATGATTTTTAACAACCATGCCTGCATCTCACCTGAATAAATTTTCCGCGATTTTATTTGTAATTGTATAGAATTTCCATTCGATAACCAGGCGCGCTTACAATGACATGTGCGAATGACGGAATTGCCGTTTGAGAAAACTAACGATTTCCCCTCGATAAAAACCGATCTTCGTCGGTATTTTACTTTTCTTGCTTTTTTATTTTTTTCCCTCTTTATTCCTGGCTCCTGAATTGGCAGGAGTGAAATTGACAGTTTCGCGTAATTCAGCAGCGGCTGGTATACGTTGCGCGCCGGCGCCATTATCGAATATTTATATTTCCTCTTGAAGCGTTCCCCCATTTAGCTCGCATTCAAGTGAAAATCGTTAAGAGCAGCTTTCAATTTTGCGACATTTCTTTACCGCATTACTGAACATAATGCAAACGACAATAAGCCAATAAGCAAATCAACAAATGAAGAATATACAATGAAAAAATGGATGAACTACGCTGCAAATGAATGAAAATCAAACTTAACGTCCTAAAATCAGACAGAGCGTATATTTTCACGCAAATTCGAAAATCACGAATAATAAAATTCTTTTTTGCTCGAGCGACCAAACTTTTTGGCAATGGAATACCAAAATACGCGTGTGCGCATGCGCACATCCAACGACGATAAGTGCCTGGCAAACCGAGCATAATACGCCCAAGTTTGAAGTTGCATTTACCAGCTAGAGCAAACCTTCGTTTTATGGCTTTAAAAAATGTATATAGACGTGAAAAAACGCCCCCACAAGGGAAATAAATAAAAATTCTTTAAAAAAATAAGCCCAACGCCACACGCAAATCCCATGCGGAAATCTTGTTGAGATTTCCTATGGGCCCCAATAAGTTTTCCCTAACTAAGATAGGGCCCTGATGTGGAATCTTTATGGGTCCTTTAAAGGACAATCACAGTTCTTAATCAGGGCTCTTGTACTGTGCCTGAGCACAGCAGAAAACGACAACTGCAAATCAGTAGAAGTAATAATATACACCTAACCTTCGATTTGCAAGGTACTCGAATTGCATGATTTCAAGCAAAAAATAGTACAAATTTTCAGTTTAACACAGTTTAAAAGTACACCTAACCCTCGATTTGCAGATTACTCGATTTACAGAAATTTCCATTTATACGGTACCTTTTGCGGAACAAATCTACCGTGTAAATCGAAGGCTAGGTGTATTCGGTATTCTAAGGATAAAAGGATAAATCATAATGAAAAAACGGTCAAATGTTCAAAAGTATCATAAATTTTTCTTATCATCTTCGAAACTTCAAACGTAGCAAATTGCAGTCTACTCCTCCAAGACTATCAATTTTCCACTATTATATGTCGTACAGAAATTAGTAAAACTACAGTTGACAATGAAGCCAGAAGGGCCACTTACTTAGATAGTTTATAATAGCAATGCTTTATGTTTAAATAAATTATTATATCAAAAGGCCAATCAGTGGGATCTGGTTACTATCACATAGCGGTCCTTGGAAGCGGCTATCTCGCATATGGGTCCCAGGTTTAGGGAAAGCGAGATGAACCTTTCA
>JARQST010000668.1:19857-30861 GCA_030142225.1 Pachycephus smyrnensis
AACTTAACAGTGTATTACGGTTCGGTAAAGGCACCAGACTAGGTAAATTGGCCTTCATTCTGGTTCGGACGTAACAAAATTAAAGTTGTTAAACTTTTTCATAGTTGATTTTTCTTTCAATAGCCCCTATATTAAAGAGTAAGAATCTATGACTGCTAAATGACAGTTATAGAAACCTTTAATTTTCTCATTGAGCCCCCATCGGATAAAAACGTAGAAGCCTTAATATGGATTCCCCAGCTCAGCCTGAAAACAGCCCGACTACTATATAAAATGCCCTAACTATTTTCCTCACGCGACGTTCCATAGCCTATCAGGCCCCACAACTCAACCAAATTTACCTATTGATGTGATCGGCCCGAAATGTCATATCACAATATATAGATATGCATAGTCGTAACACACTAATTCTATATTATTTAAACATTTTACCTAACTTAACAAATTTCTCTTAATGTTCTATTTGTCTTGCGTAGATTCTCTTACTCATGCAGTAATGATCCTGCTGCATTCCAGTTAATGCATAAGTATACAGATACGTGTAATCAATGCGATCAGTCCACGATTCTGCAATTGCAGCAGGAAGGAGTCCTGCAGCTGCATCCGAACCTCTTGGCCAAACTGCTGCCATGCAGCCCCACGTCTGGCGCAGTATCTACCTACTCTACTGTACTCATCCGCCATCGCTCTGTGAACAATGCCTATCTTTCCCATTAAAGCCAAGCACTATGCCATCCAATATCAATGCGAAAATCCCGTATCTGACTCTATACGGATTGACTCTACTGCCACGTATTAATATTTTAGGAAAGGGACAAACTCACTGAATACTATTCACAGACATTGTTCAACATATCCGATACGATATTTGGACAGTTTCTATAAACAATATAATATTATTAAGTTGTTAAAAAAATTAACAAGATAGAAAATGACTGAAGTAAACAGCACATTTCGTCTGACGATGATGAAATTTGCTGTTTGTAAATATAGTATCGTCTGGATATTTCACTATGGAAACCACAGAGGACCACAGTGAAACTGGCTGAAGCTAGAGGAAAGGTAGTGCAGGTGATTGAAGTGATAGAAACAGCACAAGTGGATCGAGGTGGTTAGCTATGGAGAATAGGGGAACAGAGGGAGTAAGAGAGAGAGAGAGAGAGAATATGAGAGAACCGAGAGAACCTAGAGCCACTAAGAGGGACAGTACCGGTACAAAGACCGAAATGCAAATACATGTACTGTGTACTTAGGAAGCTGTAGCGCCAGTGAACCTCATGCATAGAGATTGTATCCCTCCAGGTGTGCCAAAACCCACTGACAAAGACACATTTCTCTATACCGTATATATCTCTGTGGATACATTATACATGGATATATGGAAGAAAATATCTGAGTATATTCGTATAGTATAGCTCTTAGTCCTCGTTATAAATCCGTACTACAGTCATATGTATATATATAAAAAATATAATATATTTCAGTGGAAAACCATGCACGTGCATACTTTATAACAAAAACTTTATACAGAGTCCACGTGCGGCTTGCTAGAGACTTCGTTGTTTTCGATCGGTCAAAAAAACACATAGAACTCGTGGATCGACCGTACACGTGTCTCACGTGTATCCTGAAAATGAATGTATTTACTCCTTTATTATTCGCCACGCAAGTTTACTCAGAGAATTTACAATCAATTGAATTTAATGTAATGATATTTCTCGAGGAATTCAAGATCCAACCTGATTTCATCTCGATCCAAAGTCCTTGGATGTTTCCACAATTTTGTATAGCTCTGTGTACCTAGATCTGCCCATAACGTAGGATACAGAAACGCGGGCCATGTTCCCATAGAATGTGCACTCTATAACACGGTATTCTTCTGAGAAAATATATATATACTATGTACTGCTATATACTAGCATCTTCTATATACATATTATATACCTCCTATATCACGTGGAAAACCGCACTCAGCCGCAGACAACAAGGGAACTAACGTCCATTCATTCGTAAGCGTTCCTGCTCCTAGTGGCTGAGGTTTTTCGATTTTTTGTATCCATCTCTCTTCTTTACTCTCTATCCATTTATCTTTCTCTCCTTCATTCTCAATCTCTACTCTTTACGCCAATCCTCTTTCAACGTTTCTCCGTAAGAGCAACGATAGCTAGAAAACGAGTTCCGTTAACTCTTTCCCTCACTCTCTTATTTTTTTTTCTTTGTTTGATCTCTCTCTCTCTCTCTCTTCCTTTTCCTCTCATTCGCAGAGTTAATTACGATCGATCCGTGGTACGAATTTATCCTAGGATCCACCGACTGAAAAATCTTCATCGTCCTCTGGTAGTCCCCACATAGACGACTGAAACCACCGCGCTAACCGGATATCCGTTTACTTTCCGGGAATTTCATAAAATTTGACGCAGCCAGTAAACACGCAAAGACACCCACACATTCGGTGCACGCCGTATCCTATCTGTGTAAACGTAGCAGCGATGAGATCCATGGCACGAAAGTATTTACACGAGCAAAGGAGTATCGTATTGAGTGATACCAGAAGTTTATTAGAATGAACTTCGTTCTCTCTCTCCCTCTCCCCCCCTCTCTCAATGCGATAGGCCGAACACGAGGGCCGAAGCGAGTAATCCGGTGGTTCTAATCAGGCGCCTGGATTCGTTTGGAAGATCATTCCGTTGAGCGCGGTGTCCACATGGACCCCGCAGGGGTCCTCAGCGAATGACTGTTTGGAGATACAAGAAACTCTTACTGCCCGCGCAATATCTTAGGTAAGCATTCACCAAAGCGTAGAATTGGTATCTCAAAAACCTTCGACAGAGCGTCTCTGTGCAGAATGTTGTGAGGAGGTTAATTAAACTTACAAAAAGCATTACCTCGGGGTGCGCGCCCAAGCCCCCCTTGTGTAGTTTTCTTGTGAAACCTCTGTGGAACGCCTGCACCTGGTGTCGGCCTCGAGGTGGTAGTGGTTGTAGACCCATGAATTTGGGGAGAGGTCGTTCTTCCTATGACATTGAAGGCGATCGCGAAAAGAGCAATAGCTCGACGTACTCACCAGGGATAAATAGTTATAAGGTGCAGGGTAGGTTAATAAACAAAGCACTTGCTGGTGCCTAACAGCTTCACCAAAGTTATTGATACCATATTTATATAGGCGTGTTGATCGAGCATAATCGATCCCGGCCGGCGTGGTGCAAGCGCATCAGCTAGTCGCAAGGGAGACAAGGCTCCTAACGGGACGGGACCGGGGGAGGGGGGGGGGGGGCAGGTTTGCCGGAAGTCCGAGTACTGGCCCTCGAAAACCGATGTAAGGGGTTACACGTTACGCAAGAATCACCTGTCCACATGGGACCAAATCGTTAAACACCTTTAAAAATCAATACCACAATTGGCTTGTAAACACTGCTCACAATTAATTTAACCTAGCTTAGTTAAAGCCTGTACCGCTGGTTGCCTGTACTTGGCGCGAGACACGACCGAGTCTCTTGATCTTAGTTAGTCTTAGAGTAAGCTTGTAATTGTACTGGCATTATTGTACTATGGGAATCGAGAGCTTTTCATATTTAGAATATTGAATATATCTTGCTTGAGTGTACTTAGCGGACCTCGGTCCCAATACGCAATAAAGACATTCACTCACCCACTCACTCACTCATTCAATCACTCAGTCACTGTCTCTCTCTCTCCCCGATCGACCAATACTCATTCACCAGCTAAAACAAATTGCTCCCTTCCGCACAGGAGACCATATATTTTTTTCTAGCATTTAGTATTTGGGTAAGAAAATCAAAGAAAAAAGCAATAACAAAGATCAAGAAATCAGATACACGTTCAATTGATTCTCCAGCATCCCTCTGGGTCCATATCCAATGTTCTACATTATTGTGTCTAAATAAGCATCCTGTGTCCAACGTGAGTTACTAGTCGCTGTTACATTATTAAGCACTCTGTTTGTCCCATAGTTTACAACCCTTATCTCGCGCCTTTTTAACATCCCCAGTAATTATAGAGGGGTGTGGGTAAATCCTACTTAGATCAGACTCAAGTCTCTTCTGGAACTTTGCATTATAGTTGCTAATAGCCGTAACGCACTATTTGGCGCTCTGCAACAATCTGGAATGCATAGAGTTATTTCTTTTTTACAATATAATCAATCAGTATCCAGAGTATAAAGTGGAAACTGTGAAGAAATTGCTCTGTCGGTTGAAATGAAAAATTGATAAAAGACTAATAGGTACACAGACGGTTCCCTGGGCTGCAAATCGACAGTCAAGTACATACGCAACGGATTCATGCGATTTGCATTGGAATCCAAGAGCCGGAATGAAATTGCAAAGAGTGCGTGGCACGCGAATACGGTTTTATGTAATTACGCAATTTTTTTATAGATACAGTCCAACGTCTTTTATTGGCTGCTCTGCGCCTCTACAGGGCTGTTCATAATTAATTTATTTACTAAATATTTCAAAGCCGTCATCTGCCCCTGTTTTACACTGTAACGTGACGCGGATCTTTTTTGGAATATTGATCAATTTTGAATTCAGGATTAATATGGAATTTTGAATATTCTGTAATATCGGTGGGATGGTTGGCCAGCCGGGTAAAGGTCACTACGCGAGGAAGATCAATTCTGCCGAAGTTTCCGAGGGCAGGAGTCGCAACCTCCTATCGATCCCTTCAAATGGACCATAACCTAACCACATCAAGATTGAAATGGTGATTTACCAACTGGGTCTGGTAATGGCTGAGAATTGAAATAACATCCTAGCACAAGGGTAAAATAAGACGTCAAGATAATAATCTGCACTGTGTGTGACTATGGTATACAGATTGAATTTTCTTAAGATGGCGTGACCCTTAAAATTTAGCTAATTATAGACTGACGAGTCGATATTTCACAGCTTTTGGGGAGAAACCTTCGAGAAGTGCCAAGTCGACACTTTCCTGTTTCTTAATTACCCAGGCTAATGACTCGCTAGTTAATTAACCACGAGCTACGTCTTATTTACGGTTGGAAGTCGAAGTACTCGGTGGATGATAATAGAATTTCAGGAAAATGAGAATTTTTATCGATACCTAATCTCCAAACTTGTCAAAACATTCGAAAGTTCAACTATTAAAAAGCAATTAACAATCAAGGTACCAATAATAATCCCCAACAACGATTGTTGCTCTCCACATTTGATTTTCGATTTTGTCGTTCTGAAAATAACGGATCTGCCAATGTGGAGGGTAGTTGATGAAAATTTTGGAAATCGAAGCTGAAATTGCCTACAGAATTTTAACGAATAAGTCAAGGAAATCTTATATCGTATAATTACCTGTGATGTCATTACGAAGTACCAGAGGATGAAGCAAGAGGCAGAGAGGGGAAGCAGGCACGAAGGACCGCGGCGAATACCGGTAGTAGATATAGGAAATGCTCCTAGTAAAAGCTACGATGTTCACAGGAGTACAAACAAACGTTATAATCTCCGAAAATGAAAACCCGAAACAAGAATAAAAAAAAGCTTCTGGATATTCATAAAGCTATTAATCTCGCAGAGAAGTCGAGCCACGTGAAATAAGATCTCACTAACTTCCTAATCGTTACCTATTCCAAAGTTTCCATCCAAACCCCTGACAGTTCACACCACGAGCGAAGGGTAGTTTACCATGTGAAACTTTAATTACTTCCCAGCCCGAGACATCCCCATTAACCACTAATATTTACTAAGGGAAAAAGCAGGCATCTAGCAAAATCGTACAAACACCAGTTTGATAGTGACGTAACCTAAATTTTCCACTCCCAAGAGAGAGAGAGAGAGAGAGAGAGAGAGAGAGAGACGACCCTAATTCTTCTGCAAGCAAGTCAAACGCAAGGGAATCATCTAATCTAGCAAATTATCGAATAAATTCTAAAGCATCGGTGAAGTTGAATTTAATCGTACCAAAATTTAGTACATTAAGATGACAGATAGGTGGCTATCAAAGGTTCAAGATTATACCTGAGAAGTCCTGATAAACAAGCAACTGTTTGCTCGTGCCCAACGCTACTCGTGGCGAGTAGCGTGGCAGCTCTAGGGGTAGGTTTGAGGGAGGTTAGGTGTGGTTAGGGGTGGTTAGGACGAGGGTAGTGGAGCGGCAGTAAGGTTGATTGTAAAGCGAGAGAAACGAGCAGGAGAATAGTGGTGCACGAGAGAGAAGCGCACTATGGTTCCTTCACCCCTCGACTAATGAGACCGCGCGGTTACATCAGAGGCCGGGGACAAATTGAAACGTACGAGCCTAGAGGGTTGCGGTGGAATGAGTTGAGAGAAAGGGGGATCAACCGGGACATCGACTGGATGAGGTGAGAGAGAGCCAGAGAGAAAGAGAGAGACAGAATGAAATGCTCGCCAGTCCTGACTTTTCTATAACATATAGCTATGGGCATCGGTTTAACTGTAGGAATGTGTGCGGTGAGTCTTTTGTATCGTTCTCTCTTCTGCCAAGTGCATTTTTCCATTCATCTTTGTCATTTTGTTCACTTCGGACATTTCAATCGCGGTTCGCGTCATCCGACTGCTTATATTTATCTAATACTTTATAGGTGCATAAGGGATTTTCGTCGAGATGAAGTAATTAAATATTAAATATTAACATTTAAAAATATAAATTAATTGATAATTTTTTGATTCCGCATCTGACTATATAAAGAGACAGACGTGTCGTCGACTTAAATCGTGAATGATAACATCGAATTAAATCGGATTCTTTGTTCGAGGTTTTACAAGGGATTCAGTGCCATTTTTTTATTTCTGGTATAAAAATATTTCTTTAACGATTAACTGATAACAAGGAAACTGCTGTATCTCAGATGTTACTATTCTCTTCTTTCCATTTTCAGGAGAAATATTTTGTCACGCTTCGCACTGTACAGTGCTATATTCAACGAGGAAGGTCACCTATATCTACAGTTTATCTTTTGTATCCTAACAATTAGTAGTAGACAATTTTCGTGAAGGTTCACCCATTCACCCGCCTGTACTCTATGTTGGTGTAAAGGATATTTGATTGAATGGAATCATTTTACGATTCGTGCATTCCCTGGTAACATAGAGTTATAGTCTTCTTTGTCATAAATAGTACAGAAGCAGATGTATATTCATGTGTAAAATATACGCCATGATAAAAAAATTGCACTATCTCTGGAAATTATTATTTCCGCGCTTGTGTCGAGAACGGAGATGGATTCAATATGAATGATATTCCGGTACTTCTAAATAATTGCGAAAATTAGTCAAATCAATTTTTTACCAGCGGGTCGTTAGCTGTAGAGCAATTAGAGTCATAGTCCAGCCAAGAAATATAAATTGTCATTCTCCGAAGATACCTATACGTAAGAATGGAGATAGCATAGACGACAATGTATAAACCTGGTAAAATTTTTAAATATGAAAAATCAATAAAGCTACCCCCTGGACCCGTCTAGTAATCCACATTCCGATTAGTAGTCTAACTCTACCTGGATATTAAAGAGACAGCGCACATCCCCTCGATGGAACAGGTAATTGGAGGAAGACGTCATGGAGGGTAAAGAGACGACTCAGCTACCAGGCAATAATTGGATGGTCTGAGAGGGATGTTAGCGAAAGGGTAGTTCAGGTTGAACGGAAGAGGGATCTCTCCACAGTCCAGCTAGAAAATAGATTCTCCAACATTCTAATAAATTACAGATTCACATTCCTCAAAAAAAAAAAGTGGCAATCTTCATTCAAAAAAAAAACCCTAAACATCATCGAAGTAAGATAATTAAAATTGAAAAAAAGGGAAGCCAAGACGATTTTCTTAAAGTAATATCCCAAAACCACCCTTTTGAGTTAACTAGTCAGGCTCCATTTCGTTCAGCCGCTAATCCAATAAGAGACGACCCCGGTATTAAAGCCTCAAGAAAAATATAGCGTCGTCCCATGAAAATAATAAAAAGAGAAAAGCCGTCGCCGTAAAGGCAGCATCTCGAAACTACACCAAGATGCACTAAGGCACTACGTGAGTCTTGAGTGCACTATAGGTATGGGCGTCTGTATAGTACTACAATAGCAGTAATAGGAGTAGCGGCAGCACTTATACTATGCTACCATGTAGTTGGTAATCGGATGTATGGGATGTATAGAATGCAGGAAGAGGAGTGGATCGTAGTGATGACCGACCCTGGCGGTATAGTGGTGGAAGCCATGAAAAGGGGTCTGTAATGAAATACGCCAGGAAGGTTAAGGGAAACCGAGATGCGGTGCAACGGTCATTTAGACTCGAGCTATAAATTAAGCTTTTACCCGTAGTGTCTCCGGCACTCTCTGCGGTTCGTTGCTTGGTTGGCTGGCCTGCGTGTCTGCCTGGGTTGCCTGCTCGACACCTTTTTTCCTGCCCTCATCGTTCTCTCCAGTACATTATCTCCTCCGTCTTATTCCCTTTTTTCTTTTTTATTAACATTCTTGGACCCTTCCTATCTTTACTCCAAAATCAGAAGTCGTAGTATTAGTTTAAACCGTCGTAGTTTAAACCTAGCATTTTGACCCTCTTTTTCTTATCAAATTCTACACGCGTCATTCCCTAGTACATACGACAGAGTCGAAGGTTATTTTAAATTATACATGTTCCTTTTTTTCTATTTCTTTCATTTTGGTGTACTCTTCGATGTGCGATCTCTTTGTAACTTAAGCACCACTTTTTCAATGGAAATTGCAAGGGCGACAATGGCGGCACGTGTATCCCATCACACACACGGCTTTATGGTTCCATAGCCCCCGGTTCTTTCTTTCTGCACAGTATCTATTAGATACTGAGTGGGTGGGGTGGGTGTGCGGTTACCTTTAGCTGGGCTTTTTACCGCTTCTGTATACTGATGGTCTTGTACGTACATGAAATATCAACAATGCGGTCAGGTGAATCTTAATGCGAAACCATCTAGTTTGTGGAAACTCCATTAATTTATACTCTCATAGAGAAACCCACGCACTGTGTTCCGATTTTCGAGAAAATCAAAGCAGACGAGAAACACAAGAAGGTTTTCCAAGAAATAAGCTTATTCGTCTTACTGACTTCGTGAAATCTCATAGTTCAAATTTTCCCATTGTTTCGATCTGATTAAAGATTTCTTAGTTTTAACCCTACACGGATACTCCCTCTAGGCGTCCCCGTGATGGATACTCCGGGGTACAGCATATGTTTTCTGTTATACCTTTCGAAACGGAATTCCAAAGCATGCGATCTCTTCATTATTCTTTAACGAAGAGATTGGTATGTACTAAATTGGAATTCGATGCATTTAATTTGGTAAAAAGTGCATTTGAATAAAGCTCACGGGAAGCGTCTGTATATAAATGGCAGCCAAGAGAAGTCGCGTTGGGGTGATAAGGAACTCCGGAGTATCCGTCTAGGGTTAATATCCTATAGGTTGTGACATGGCATTTCGGACCTATCACAAAATAGGCGAATTTGGGCTATGTCGTGGGGCCCGGTGAGGTACGGAGCGTTTCGCGTGGCGATAGACTGAATTTATTTAAAGAATTTGTATTTATTTTCGTGTTGGGAATGTTTCTTTTTGTTTTGAGTTCTTTGAACGGATCCGAAAAGATCCAGTAAAAATTTCTATTGCGACGGAGCCCGAGAGAGCCAGCTACGAGCCTGGCAGAGCACTGTAAAGGAAAAGCGACATCAGGATCGGGCACACACCCTGGCGGCACAACTACGCGGGAGAATCGGCGAGCGCCTTCACGATTCGAAGGGCATCAGGGGGTTGCAGTGACGGCACAAGACCGCCCATCAAGGGAGTAGAGGTGAATGAGATTCCCGCCTCCCGAATGTAACACTGCAGCCAACGCAGCAACGAAAGGTGCCAGGATTTATTTCATCGGGATCGTCAAAACAATTGAAAATCGCGAGCGCTCTGGCGAAGCCGATATAACCAGAAATCTGATTGGACTAAGGAATGTGTATTACAGCGCGCCTCTCAGGAAGGTTCCCAATTTTGGAAATTTGTAGCGTCACTCACGGCGTGGCCTAGCTGAGGGATAGACGTGTTATCCTTTGGTATCGTTTTATAGAGTTTATCGTATCGTTAACCGCTTGAGAGACCTATAATCCAGGATAGCGTGTTCCTATGGATATTAGGAGCTACTGGACGATGGTGAGTGACGCTCAAGGTTTAGTCCGGTTAGTTTTCCGTTTATGAGATCAACCGAGCTTTTCTGTTCGACGTATTCTTACGCGTCATCCTACGCTTTCTAAATCGCTACGGAACCGAGGATTGCTAATGCGGTGGTAAACGGAGGATTGGTCTCTCCCTTCTTTCTTTTATTTCTGCTTTTGCGTCAAACCATTCAGTCCACGCCTCACGGAATCGTCTCCCTAACACACGGGTACGTGAATCATTATCGTTTATCGTTTCGTATTGGTTAATATTTTGCGTTGTTCCTGCAGGAACGTCTTTTAGAGTACCGGTTCGTATTGTCTAGTTGTGCATTCTGTACCATCTCGATCTGTCTTTCACTTAATTAATTTTATTCATTTGTATTTTGTTTTTAACTTTTTTTCTAAAATAATTCAGATCCGTCTGTGGATTTCGTTTTCGATAGTTTTGGGTCTGGTATATTAATTTTAGTAGTTTTTGATGAACCTCCCTCTTGTTTTCTTTAGTATTTCAGAATATAAAGTCTCTGATTCACGTCCCTTCCAAGTATGAGCTAGTCCGAGAAAAATTGAAGAGACTAGTATCGCGGTACAGCTTCTCTGTACCTGGCGCCCATTTCATCCGTGGGACCAGAGTGTCATTATTTATCAACGCAGTTTGTAAAAATCGTCGTTACAAGATATACCCCTTATAACGAGTTGCCCGGACTCCCTCGTTATAATTTATTTCTAAGTCGGGCCGCCAGGGAGCAGTTGAAAGCCAGGAATTTCCGAAAAATTAGGAGTTCTGATCGGGAATCGAACCCAATTGCCAAGTCAGAGAACTAACCACTGTGCCACCGACCC
>JARQST010000668.1:39187-59612 GCA_030142225.1 Pachycephus smyrnensis
CAAATAGGACAATATATTTATTTCTTTTATTGTTCACAAATTTCACGTTTTCAAATTCATTGTTCCGCCTAACTCAACTTCCTTCTTTAATTCATCGAGATTTCGGCTCGAACCCGCCTTAGCTGCACGATTTGGAGAGCCATAATCGTGCGAAAAAGGTTACAATATATTTGTAGTAAAATTAAATTATAATATATAATATAATCAAAAAACTATTTAGCGACCTGAGTCTTTTTTTTATAGATAAATAATACAATGTAAATAACATAAGTTTTAATTTGAGTCAGATCGTAGGTGTGTCATATGATTCCAAAATAACGTGGAAACCCTGGTGAAAAACTTTGGTCTGAAAACCTCCGAAAACAAGTCTGGAAAATTCTGAAAAGAGGTCTGAAAAATTCAAGGAATTGGAACACTTTTAAAGATGTTTTAATAAATTCCGAGAAAGTTAGAAATATTAATTTCCTACAAATTTCTCACTGTTCTCTTAAAATTGTTATAAATTTCTGTTTTCAAAAATTTGTAAAAAACCAAATTTCTGAAAAGTATGGATGTCAATAGTTCAGTTATTCTAAGAAACTTAAAATTTTCTATTTCTAAAAAAATATTTTATAATTATAATTGAAAAATTACTATTTCTCATAATTATTTCTGAAATATTCTATTTTTCTATCCGAAAAGTCCAAATAACTTTTAAAATCTATTAAAAATTCAAAGCCTCAATATTTTAGCCTAATTCAGAATAATTCATAAAGAACTAAATTTTTTTAATGGATCAGAATTCTCTGAAAATTTCTCCTTTTCCTCGAGCGCAAAAAAAATATTAGAAAATGCAGAAAATTTTTGCGCCATGAATTCCTTATAGTAAAAGCACAAAATAAGATCAAACTTGAGTGAAAATAATGATCAAAATTATAATTTGCGGATAAAGTATCGTATGAGGTTAACTATAAGACACGGAAAACAGTACTTATCTTTTTGAAATATTATATCAAATGGGCCCAACAGTATTGAGAAACTCAATCAATTTGATAGTTTAAATGCCATCATTTTATATCGAAAATAACAAAATTTTTCTAAATATTCCTCGTGCACTAATCAGCCCACAGTACCTCATCCGTTAATTATAATTTTACCGATTATGTTTATGTAAGTCTTACTTTGTTTTTATGGGAAAGATTCACGGTACAAAATTTCTCACAATATTTTTGTATGTTTCTTAATAAAATCTACTTATTTGTTTCGCAATTCAGAATGGTGTTCATTTCTACATACATCAACAATTTCCGAACATATATTGTAACAAATGTTGAGAAAAAACGTTCCCATACTGTGTAAAAAAATTCGATTATTTTCAGAAATAGTCAGAGATAGATGTTCGAATTGGGAAAAAAGAATGATTTTTTAGTAAAGTTACCAAAATGAATTTTTTTATTTTGGATAAGATCGGAATTTTTCAGAAACTTATTCATGATTATGGGCATATTCCGTACATTTCCTAAAAAAGTATGAACTTTCAATAAAATGTCCAAAAAAGTCGATACTCAACATAAATTTCTCAGAAATTATTGAAGTTTTTTTAGAAATATTCAGAATTTTGCAGTTATTCTGATTTTGATTGAATAAATCTGAAAATAAAATTTTTTTCGTATCAAATTCTACTTTTGTATGATGATAATGGACCTTTAACCTTTACACGACCGGCCCTTTTTTGGACGACTTTTTTAGTTTTAGTGCTAGAACATTTTTGTCCTTGTCAGTGGGTTGAACTACGAAAAAGGCGGCGCCACTCCACGCCTAATATTAAGCTTCCGGTACACAAAATTTTTACGGGTCTTTTTTGCTGTATTTGAATGTTATATTATTGTTTATTGTTAAAATGATTGTTTAACGTCATTTGCAATACAAAATTCGTTGAAAAACATGTATGAAAACATGATTATGTCGTCCTTTGGGAGATATGAGGCAGTAAAAAGTCATTATACAAAGTAATATCAGCTATCGAAGTTTCGAGATAGATAATCATTTTTTAAGAAATTTTAATACTGTTACCCATAAATACAATAAAAATAGTTTGAATCGTGAGAAACCTAAAATTAGGCGTCCGGTCCCGGAAAGGTTAAGAAACTTTCAGTTTTTCAATAAAATAAAATTTGTATACAAATTTTTGAAAAAAATGAACTAAAAATTATACGAATTATTATAATTAATAATATAAATCATAATAAGAAATTCTCTTCTTTTTTCGGAAAATTTAGTTTATAATCGAAAATTCATAAATTATCAGATAAACTGAGTTTTGTCGAAAAATTTAGAATATCCCTTTATGAGCAAGTAAATATCATACATTTTTTATAAAAAGGTAGATTTTTTCATTGAAAAAAGTTTAAAAAGCTTGAATAACAAAAAAAGGCAGAAAAAATAATTTCTGACAAATATCAGAGATTTTCAGGAAAATTTTTTCCACCAGGGAAGTTTCAAAGAGTACCAAATTTCGGCAAATTTAATCACCCTTAAATAACAAAGGCCATATGTTTCGCACAAATAAACAAGATGGACGAGCATCACACGCGCGATTGATGTATTCCTGGATGAATGCTTCGCCAATCTATAATCTATATTCGTAGGTGCTAATCCGCTTTATTGATCCTGACTTTCTTTAGAATAACTATTTGTCACTTTTTGTCTTTGTATAAAACGGTAAAATATAATGTAATATCAAAAAAAATATGTATGGTATATGTTTTGTGTTATAAAACATGACTATAGTCATGTTTCAAATGGAAAAGTAATTTTCTTTTCAAGAAAAGAAACCTATTACGTACAAGTAGAAGGTATTATTACACTAAGAATACAGCTACCTACTACACAAGCACATTCGTCACCCGACGATACATCTTTCACCATTTTAACGTTCCCTCATGCACTTACCTGATATGCCTGACTGTGTCGCCGCAGAGTTACAGGAAGTCAATTCACCCTACTGTAACATAGAGCGACGGTCACCTTTCATTAATGACGTAATAACCGAAATATGAGGCGAAAATAGATTTACACCTCACTCTCGATCACAATATATTCAAACGAGTATATTGGGTGCTTTCCAATTATAAGTACAGATCGACACAACATAAAGTAAAACTTACACGGGTCGACAAAGATCTTTTGCACATTGTGTCATTTAATCGTACCTAGTGCTATTCATGAATGTTCCCATACTGCATATTTAAATACAAATACATATTTTGTTTATTTGTTCAGTTCCGTATTTTACTTCCCAAGACGTACATAATACATCCATAGGATATCTAAGGACATCCGTAGGATGTTTATGCTGATATAGATATGTTATAAGTACATATTTGAGTTTAAAGATATATGGGCTGTACAGTCCAGTCAGGCAAGCGTAAAAACGAACTAAATGTTTGATGACTATTCAAAATACAAGGTATATTAATACGACTGAATTTATCAAAAACAATGTAATCTTGACACAGAACAAATTTCATAACTATGAATATAAAGATTGCTTTGTTGCCATAAATTTTACAGAGAGCCAATTTTCTAAATAGTTTTTTCACCGAAAAATTCATACCATTAATCCGATTTTAATGTTTTAAAGGATGTGTAGGAGAATAACAGAGTATACATAACGTCTTCTCTTCTTCGTCCTTTCTTTAACTTTATACAAATTACAGGATTTTATTCTTTATCCAACGAGCAAGTACTTGTGCAACTGTCAAACGCCTGTGGGACTAATGAACTAGCGCACTCTATGTGAACAACTCAAAAACATAGCGAAGTAATGGTGGACAATTATACACTTCAAAATGGACTCTGCGTTTGTTTGCTCATTGACAATAGTAAACAATAATAATAAAAAAGTCAATATTCAAAAATAAGTACTATGCCTAATTGCATAGTTGAAAGTAGAAGTTTAATTATTTAATAAACGCTATTTGAATTATGGCTGAATTAAAAAAACTGTCGGCGGCTGTAGATTCTCTACATGAAAGAATAAGTGAATTCCCCATAGGTGCTGTATCTCTTGAGGATTTTAAACCTAATGAAGAGAAAATTAAGGATACCAGGGAATCATTGAAAGCCCTTAATGCAAAGCTTCTGATGCTTCAATGTAGAAGAGATGCTGGTAATTATAAATTACTATATTTCATTTATTTCACTATATTTCTATCTAACAGGAATGTATCGTAGCTTCAGATTCCATGGAAATGGTTGTGGAGGGAGAAATTGGAGAGACAATAGAGAGACTACACGAAACACTGGCTAATTCATTTATAAATAATAAAACTGTTGAATTATCTCTTCATAGCAGTGCTGTGAATGAAATAATTTCGGAGGGTCATGAGTTTCCGGCATTACAAAAGTAAGAATTTATATTATTGCATGCAACATATTTATGTACAAATTTGTATAGTGTAATTGTTGCAGAAAAACTGAGGAGTACATGCAAAAATTATTTTCACTCAATGACAAGGCACATTCAATCCAACAGTCATTACAGAAAGCTTTGACAAAACAAATTGAGGCAAAAATAGAATGTTGCAAGGCTATATATGAGTACCAGGACTTTTTGAAGGAACAGCAAGAACTTCGATACAAAAAACTTCAAGAGACAAATCCTGAAATAGCAAAGTAATCAAACTACAAATTCTTTTGATATCTCATATTATTGAATTCCTAATTTGGTGTTTATTTTTACGTGTTTCAGAAGTAAGGATAAAATGGAGAGGACATTAAAAAAAATTAATCTTATGAAGAAACTTATAACAAACCTAGTAGCAACATCAGAATATCTTATAAAGGACAATCCAATACTAGTAAAAATGCTGAAGGATCATTGCGATCCAGTCAGTGTAGAAACAATTTTACAGATGTGTCAGTCTCGCGATGTTGAAACTTAAGGTTTGAAGAAAAGAATCATTGATATTAGCATATAAGATTTGTATTTTTTAAATAAATGTTTTCACATATTCTTATAAAATATACTTGGTCAAAATGCTTTACAAGCACTAAATAATTTAAAAAAATAATATTAATAGATTAGTGTCACAGCCAAAACATTTAAAAAGTACATAGAAAACCATGAAACATGTATGTGGGGAATATCTTTTTAAAATTCTTGAATCAGTCAGTCTGCGTAGATTGATGAGCTCTTGCTGGGATAGGCAGTACTGTATCACCAACCGATAAGGAACCTTGTGTAAATCTCTGAGTCTCTGAAGAGACGCCTCTAGTGAGAGCCACCTGATTTGCTTCCATCGCCCTCATTCTGGCAATAGGTTCTCTAGCCTTGATTTTATACCAGCCTCGCTGTCTTTTAGCAAGTGGACTCAAAGATTCATTCTCTGCCTCGGATGTATCCTGTTGACGTGTAGAAACTACATCAACGATATCCCTCGGACGTTTTCGAGATCCGATAGAAGACGTTGAAGCTGGAGTAACAAGAATGGATTCTGACGTCCAAGATCTGGATAGTGACTTTGAGCTCTGGGATACTGGTTCTCTGGAGACGTTTCTCAGTGTTCCTACACCTGGTAAAATATAAAATATTAAACAACAGATACTGCAACGTATTACCAAAGATTTTAATCAATACAAATGTAATAATCAATTACCAGTAAGATTCCTGAAGGCGTATCTCATCGCATGGGCTACTGCTGAAAATATTCCACTTGTAGCAGAGATCTCTCTACCCTGGGACTTGGTGGAAACCTCTGGAGTAGTTGAGAAATGTTCCAGACTAGATTGTCTATAGCTATCCAAGGATGTAGATCTTCTAAGACTTCTGGAAGTGGATGTTTGACTTGCAGAAAGACTAGATATCACTGAAGAGTAAATACTCTCTGAAGATCGTTCCTCGAGTTTTCTTAAGCTAGAATCTATCAAGGGTGCTAGTTTAGAGGGAGACAGGTCGCTAGTGTTTTCCACAAGAACCATCATCACGACCCGGGACGAACTCGCCTGTCTGCTGTTGGTTTCCGGTGACTGTTTTGAACTTTCATTACTACCAAGATTTTCCTTTTCAGCATTCTTCTCGTTTTCGCGACTCATTCTTATATGTGCTTTGTTTAATGACGATTGATCCGTCGATATAGTGTCTGCCATTGTCTCACGAGCGTCGTAAAACTCGCTCTCAGTAACGTCGAAACTTGCAGTGGCAACAAACTGATCTGAGAATCGAACTCTCTTAATGGACTCTCTCCTTTCCTTTTTGCACTTGTTCGATTCTGATGTGTTATCCGGTGGAGTAGGAAGTTCACCTCCGTTAATATCGTTGGCCAATAATATATCACTGCCTTGTACACCAGTTAATTCCATATCTTGGACCTCCTCCTGCATTGCCCCCAACTTCCTTCCAGGATTGCTAATGCCCTCTTTTCGAGAATCCTGCCTTTTTACTCTTTGGGAAAAGGGCAATGCGGATCTTAATGGAGTATCCTCTCCCTTAGAGTTGGCCTTCCAAAGCTGAGAGAAGCTCACAAAATGCGCATCCCAACTATCTTTAGAGCTACCGTCGATGTTTCGCGAGTCCTCAGCTTTCCTTTCCGTTAGGGAAGGCGTCTTTGGCGTTTTGAATGAGAAATTGGGCGTCTTTGATACCTTGTACTCACAATTCTTATTCTGTCCGACAATACCGCCATGCATAGGCGTACTTGTATTCCTGGAAAGTTCAGGTGGCGAAGTGAAGCTACCAAAATTGCCAGTATACTCTCCGTCCAAGGAAACCTCTTTCCGGGTGTAAGTTATAAGAGGACCTGACGTCTTCTTATCTAGGGGTGATGGCGTTACTGGCAAAGTTTTTTTCACACTCCACAATCGACATCTTCCCAAGGACTGAAGATCCTCGTTGCTCCGGAACTCATCGCCGCAGAATTTACAGTACAGAGGAAGATGATTGATTACCACGTGACACAGGAATTCTGGATCCTCGAAGTGAGGCGTTTGAAGATCTTCCCGTCGGCAAAAGGGACAATTAGGCCCCCCGTGAACAAGATGATTCCTCTTCTCGTGTTTCCTTAGACATTCAATGCAGCAGAAAATCTTTCCGCAATATCCACAACGATTTTTCTAAGGACAGAGAAAAATGAATCTTCAGTATTAAAACTCTATCTGGTCTTACTAACGATTTTCTTATACCTCCAACGATTTCTTCATGATATCAGGAAACGGTCGCCTCTCAAATACACTGTTTACCAAACAATATAATAGTTCTTACTGTAAAGACCTACAAGTCACTTTGACATTGTTTTTGTTTATTAAAGGCAACTGATGGGATAAACAGATGCAAATTAATTTTCTGCGTCATACTATATGGAATACTCTACAGCTATAGTTATAATTATATACTCTAGCCGAGAAATGCATGAACTCACATAAAAAATCAGTAAATAAGCAAATATATTTAAATGCGAATTTATTCTTACTTTATGGAATATTAAGGATCTCTACACGATATGAAAATCAACAAAGGATTCAACAAGGTCTAATTTTTCAATGGGACCTTCGTCTTCTTCTTCTCCTTCTCTCCCTTTGAGCGTCGTCGCAAGATCATCTTTTGCTTCCTCGGTCATTGATTTGCTACACGGCGAAGATTTACATTCAGATGCAGCATTATGAATTACGATACTAGCGTCAGCTTTTTTGAGATTAACGTTTTCCTTTTCAGCCAATGCAATGGCTTCTGCGTATGGTGGCGAAATTGGCAACTGAGTCGGTTCATGATATTTGTATTCCTTGCCCTCAAACTGCAGTTTATTAAAAAAAAAGAATGAAAATAATGCATGATGTTTACCAATATAATGTGTCAATAAAAATTATAAGAAACTTACATTCAACGGATAACACGTATCCGAATCCGGCTGATCCAAATCTCCGCAAACAACAAATGGAATTACGTAACGATTAATTCCTGTTAATGAAGCTAATTTCGTGGAATTGTATTTCTCCAGGAACGAGCCTAACTCATTAGGCATGTAACCCTCTGGAGGAGAATAATTTTTGCATACTATGAATGCCTCTATACTAGAATTACGGGAACTGCTTGGTTTTGCACAAGACACTTCAGCAAAAAAGACTTTTAGTTGACAATATAATGTCGACACATCCTTGGCTCTGAATATTTTTGCTACGAATGTTCCACCAGGTCGAAGAATTAGAGTGGTGATATTCAAAGCAGCTAAAAGTAGCTCAGACTGAATGAATATATCCATGTCATGAAGTCCAGTAACTAGGATATTAAGAAAATAAAGATTAGAACATATGAAAGTTATTATATTCTTGAGAACAAGATTTAAGGCTCACCATCTGGAGCACCATCACAAACTACTAAATCTGCTTTCTCATTGGCAAAATATTTTAGTATCTCCTCTGCAGTGGCTGCATTTGTAATATCACCTTGAATTTGGATGACACCTTCCAGTGGTGCCATGGCCTGCAGGTCTACAGCAATAATTATAGGATTTACAGATTCACCTGTTTTTGGATCACTCTTACAAGTTTCGCTGTTGGCAGAGAAAACTTCTTTCATTATACAAAGTTAATATAGAGTTAATTGCCATAGTGAGAATAAACGTACTGCAATCTGCGAGATAAAGCTTGACTCCAGCTTCCAGGTGCAGCACACAGGTCTACAGCCTTCGTCACACCTGCAAAATATTGTTGTCATAAAAAAAAGAGTTATAATTTAATAAATTTTGTTTCTAATTCCTTCAAAGATAAAGGTATGTTATATACCATCTAAAATATGGTATTCATCATCGATCTGAAGAAGTTTGAATGCACTTCTTGCTCTCCAGCCCTCCTCTTTGGCACGCCTATAATATATATCCCGTTTGTCCTTTGACGTTTTACCCATTATTCAGTTCATTTATCGTCAGAATAAATTTTAGTAGTCAAAACGTGTACAAAAATATGAATGAAAGGTTGAATTACGGTGAATTATGAATCCTGTGCGTTTACAACTTGTACACAGCTTAATTGTATACCTACTGTGCAAAGAATTCTAAGCAGTTTCGAAGCACTTTACAAGAGATGGTGCGACATACACTTTCCAAAAATTGTAGATGTAGCTCTGTGTAGATTCTGTATAGCACGAAGCGACCTATGCAGCAGCAGAAGAAAAGCATCAGTGATGAGTTTTGCTGATAATGATTACCGACAATTTATATGTCAATATAATGGCGGGGTCAGCGTTAAGACGGTTGATGGCAGAATATAAACGTGAGAAATACATTCTAATCAAGATCATAGACACACGAAGTCAAAGCTTTAATTTTTGGTGTCTCACGAACATTTTACAGTAATAAAAATTCATATCAAATCCATGATATCACAAATGAAATAAACAATTTTCAGAACTAACCTTGAATCCACCCGAGGGAATCATAGCGGGCCCGATAAACGAAGAGAATTTCTTCGAATGGGAAGCTCTCATTACGTACGTCTCATTAAATTCCTAGTGGCAAGAGAAATTATACTGGAATACAAATATGAAAAATCATATTACTATGTTAGACCATGGATACTCATCTTGAATCCTCATTAGAGGTCCTGAGGGTACCTGCTTTGAAGGTGGTGTCTTCCCAGCAAAGTTGATCTTCCCACCAGACTACCCACTGAGTCCTCCAAAGATGCAGTTTACCTGTGAGATGTTTCATCCTAACAGTACGTTCCCAGATAGATGTTATCCAAAGTATTATATCATTCTACAATTTATATGAACATTTCTATTACAGTCTATGCTGATGGTAGAGTGTGCATCAGCATTCTACATGCTCCTGGAGATGATCCCATGGGATATGAGAGTAGTGCAGAACGGTGGAGTCCTGTACAGAGCGTCGAGAAGATTTTACTCAGTGTGGTGAGTATGTTGGCTGAACCCAATGATGAGAGTGGTGCCAATGTAGATGCGGCTAAGATGTGGCGCGAGGACCGTCCAGAATTTGAGAGGATTGCTCAAAAACTGGTGAGGAAGACATTGGGGATACCATGTTAGACGTTAATTGCACTGAATAATCTTCTGGGTCATATATGTGGTATATTATTACTGTTCTTTAATTCGTCTATGCCTAAGTCTATATTGTATGTTGGATAAAACAATGAGATGTCAATAAGCATTCCAAGAAATAACTGATTCTTCAATCTTGATCCTGGCCAATCTGTCTCCATTTCTAATGCACCTGTTAGTGAAATATGGTTTTGGTAGCTGGTTACTCATAGTGTTCAAAAGAGGATTTACATAATCCTCATTTGGAATAGTCTCAAAAAATTTATTTCATTGTCAACATTGCAGTACAAACGTTCGTTTTTTTTCTTTTTTTTCCTCTTTAATCAAATACCATGTGTATTTGCTTAGGCTTATAGATTACCTTCATAGATGAGTGAATAAATGGTCAAGGAAATGCAGAATCTTTTAGGCGTACTTAGAGTACTCTCGTTCATGGAACTAAAATATCTGATCCATATTCGATTTGTAAAAAATGAATTTCCACGGGCAATTCCAATGATCCTAATACAGTGGGATATCTATAGCTAACATCTAATATGAAAATAAAAAAAAATAACAGGGCTACATACTTGTACAAAATTCGACAGAGTGATCACAGGCAATTTTCTTAATCGTCTCCTTCATTCTCTTTTCTTCCTATTCCCAAAATATACCACTACACAACATAAGTACTAAATACAAATTAATAGTAGATCTTCACGTGAAGGATATAAAATATATATTTCCACGAACAAGAGGCCTTCCACGATGAGACGTTATACCGCCGCTTGCAAAACGTTTGCCACTGACTGAACGTTAATTGTTTGTTTGTTTGTTTATTTATTTATTTATATGTATGTATAAAAGAAACATGAGAATGAACCTAACGACCGTCAAACTCGATGATGGTTGAAAAGTGGGATCTTGGACTAGAAGAAACGCCGGGTGCGGAATAGGGGGCATCGGGATGTACTCAAAATTGGCCTTTGAAAGTTCGTATATAGAGCTATTCATCAAGACTATTGCAACACCTGAGGATGGTTCTACCATAGGAACTGATAGATCAAATGGACGCGCTAACTTCAGGTGGTGCAATAGTCCTGAATAACCACGTATAACATAATACAGAGTGGTTGTAGTCTTGATTGATTTTCACCATTTCCTTTCATTCAAGTAGATCAGGACTCTTTCGTCACACTGTACATAAACTCAATAATAAATAAAATAAAAACATGAACAAAAAACTCTGAAGTCATAAAAATGGAAAATTATCCCCTAACGTTGAAACAATTTTTAAAAAAGAGAATATCGTTGGAAGAGGCAGACAAATACAAGATAAAGAATATGAATTCAAGACGATGAATTATCTTGACTGTCTTTCTTTTTTTTGGTTGTTTCTGCCTGTTCGGCAACTTAAAAGTCTGCATGACTAGCGTCGTTACTTTGGGCGAGTAACGAGTAACAACGATATTGCAATCGAATGATTTAATTAATGGAATGATGACGATGATAAATTCGCAATGATTTCAATCTCCTAAGTCCGATATCTGGAGTGCCGTTCGGAAAATTCGCTAGACTGCAATCTGGTGTCATTCCATCTTCTTCGTAATAACACTGATAAGAAAAGACACATCGTACCAGAATTACCCCGAGTGAGGTTTCTGAACGCACCCCATAAGACAAATCGTGAACAGATTCGCGAGTCCCTACAAGTTAGTTAAATTCTTCTCGCGTACACTTAAGATACGCATTGTTCTGTCTTATCTTGTTCTTCCTGATCTTCTTTCTTGCTATTATGAATCGTGTGTTTACAAAGCATATGAACACGTAGGCGCTTTATATGTTTCTCGTACATTTCGCTTTAATGAAAATACATCGAAAATTCGCGTGTATAAAGTCTTCCAGTCGAAAAATGTCCTGAGCAGCTCGCGCGACAGAACGCTGCTTTCTTTGTTTCTTTTTTTTCGCGTTATTTATCTTCTTTCTCTTTTTCTCCCTGGTCTTCATCCTTTCATTCGTTCGCGTTATTGCTCGCTGTATACAATTTTTTTCTCATTCTATATATATATATATATATTTATATATTGGTATCGAGTTTCGTTATACTGGACTCCAACAGAAAAAACAACAAAACACAAACAATAACAGGTCTTATCGCGCAATCGCATTTAACACAATTAACGCGGTTCCTAATAATTCTTAACTGCAGCTGGTCCATTTGGACGAATCGCCAATTCTCCCTTTAGCTACTGCCCTCGTGCTTATAATGAAAGGCGCAGGAGAAGATGTTTCAAAATGATTAAAGAAGAGAGAGACGTATATTCTTCCCGCATTCTGACTGCACATGTAAATCCGTAAAGAGAGAAATATAGGAGAGGAATGCGCAGAACGGAGAAAAAGAAAGTAGAATAAGAAAAAAAAGGAAAATCAACGTCGCCGTGTCCCATTATCAATAATATATAGACAATACCGTAATGTGCGTTTATACCCCAGTGTGTATATCTGAATTTTCAAAACGATACACTTCGCATTGGCTTATTCTAAATATTTAATTATGCCTTTAACCAATCGTTTTACGTGCTTTGGCCATATTCTTCTCGTAGGAAGGAACAAACTGCAATGAATAATTCCTTCTTATTCTAACAAGGAAACATCACTTTGGTGTCCCCCTCCGACTTCGTTTTTTTGTGTGATATGTTGTAGAGCATCAAAACCTAAGACACATATTTTTTCTTAGGTATGAGGCTTCTATGTGAATCTGCAAAACTACCTCGTTCTACAGTCAACTTTGGACGGTGTTTGCACCCTCTAACCCTTCGTGTGCACGCCTCCGTAGAATGACATACAGTGCGCACTGGGTTAAATTGATCCCAAGCAATTTTAAAATCAATATCTCTCGAAAACTATGCATTTTTTCGGATCAAATGTAGATATTTTTTGAAGCTAGAGTGTCATATTTTAACCCAGTATTATTACTGTATAGGAAAAAAAGTAATTAAAGAGGCGAAAAGGATACTTGAAGTTGACCTTCGTTCAAAAAGTCATTTCAGGTGGAAGACAATTTCCGGGTCAAAATTATCCCGTTTGCAAACGGAGGGTTAAAACCGTTTTATCGTACCTAAGAAAAAAATAGGTTTCTCTTAGATTTTGATACTCTACAACATATCACAAAAGGGACGAAATCAAAGGGGAACACCAAAATCATGTTCCTTGTAAGATAAGTACTATCTCCGTACGCGAAGCGATCGATTATTAGTACCGTATAATGTGACATCGATATTAAAATGGAATTTGTTCCATTCTGCGAAAAGGAATCATCAATTGCGAAATCGGTGAGCATCAACTATTACTTTTATCCTATTTAATGTGTATATTTATGAAACCGATTTTACTTTCGAGGCTTCGATCCAACCTGTTTTTAACGCGAAGGCATAATTATGGCACACAAGATTTACATTTCTTTATCTTCTTTCTCACTTTTCTATCATTGCCATGTCTTTTTACAGTCCTTCCGTTCCCTGCTTCCCCTCTCAGCTCTCGAAAATTCTACCTGACATCGCTCGTTTTCCCGTTTTGGCAATTGCTCTTTTTCCTAACGTCTTCGACAGATTGTGCAATTATTTTATGCTAGCGGCAAATCCACGTATAACTACATATGCATCATACGCGTATAGATACTAGATGCCTTCCATATATAATCCGGTCGATTGATTTGCAAAAGGCCAAAGGTTATTGGAGCAAATTTAACTGTGAGAGTGAGAAGTAACGGGTCGTACATTATTATTATTAGCTCCTTGTAAGACACACTACACTTTTTCATGATATTTAGAAGAAAAAGAAGAGAATGGAAACGAAAAAGAATTTAGAAGAACATTTTGAAGAAGAAAGTAAGCGCGCCTTTTGCATCGACTGGATATCGGACACGGACTGACCTGGACATCCTCTCCTACAATACCGATGTCTTCCCTCCTTTCTTTTTCCTCTGTTCTTATATCTTTCTCTCTCTCTCTCTTTCGCTTTCGTGTGCTCTCTTCTGGTGCCCTTCGTAAGGTTATCTTACATATCTTAATTGGTAGCGGGACCAGGATTGAGATGATGCCTGGTCTCACGACAAACCCTGAGGCGTGAAACAGATCTTTTCGAGTTCTCCAGTAGAGGAACTAACTGGGGACTCCGCACGATCGTCCTGCTCGGCGAGCTGCTCACTGTAGTAATGCGGTGTGCTCAGGTAGTCTATGAGACGTCTAGGTAATGGAAGAGTGGGTATCAAGTCCCTGCGCACCATTTTAAGGATTACGAATCTACAGGTGTGCTGAAGACTCTGGACCTGCTTGAAGCGCGACACCGGGTGCAGTAACTGTACCCTCATGGGCCCCAGGACAGGACGACGATGGAGGAAAAATAAATAGCGTCCGCTACGCGAATGCTCCACTGCGTTCTCGATGAAGTCGACTATCGTATGCGACTTAAATTTCGTGCAGCTACCAAAGCTGAAGTTACCTAAATTAACAAGAGGACAGGATTGAAATACATCTTCTTGTAGACAATATAATCAAATTAAGGACCTGGTTAATAATATTGACTCACCCTGATCATGTTCTATCCTGACGTGTCGTACACAACTATTCAGTCTGAATGATAGTGAGAAAATGTAATGATCGTCGCTACTATCTCTCACGATGAAAGAACCGTCCGGTTCGTTGGATAAGATCTTCTCGGCTGCCTCGCCAGATATGGGACCCCAATACCATCCGTACTAATAAATCAATGTTTCAAAACAGTATAGAATTATAGATGAAAATCAGATATTATTAAGATTGAAATAAAGCAATTAATGTGACTTACATCCTTCACTTTCTCGATACTAGCAGCAAAGTCCATACTGGTATCCTCAGCATTCTCTTCCTCTTCTCGTGCAGGCAGTACTGGCATGCGTTGTATTGAGGTAGGGGAGTCTGGCTTGGCTACCATGGCTGTGAGGGCATCCTCGGCTTGTTCGACGCCTACCTGACCATTGTTCTTAGGAAGGGGAGGAAGGGCGCGCTTGAAAAATGGGAGCTTCTGAACCGAAGAGTCAACTTCACTGGTCGTATTATTATTATTCGCGTGTTGATCAGAATCAACACCTTCCTCCTCCTCCACGATTTCACCCTGGACGATGCTGTTCCTCTTGCCTACGAAATGATCAGGCGAACCGAGCCTGCGGAATCTGAATATGTTGCAGAGGGTCTGCTTCAGATTCAAAGAGAAGTTCCTTTGGGTCTTCTTAATTTTTTCTCTCTCATTCTCAACTTTCTCTTTATTATGCTGCTCGTCTTTAGCCTTTTTATGTTTAATACTAACGAAGGCATTTTTCTTATGTTTTCTGACGTTCCCATTGTTGTTGTTATTATGTATCAATCCATTACTGCTTTTGTTGGATATGGGGGTGTCCGTCGAGGAGTCCGTGTGCGGATTGCTATATCTATTGTTGTTATTTACACTAATACCCTTTGGCGTAGCTAGATGCACGGGTGTTTGGCCCGTGGGAAGTTTATCGCGCTTTATCTTATTTTCACTAGAATCACTGGAGCTCGAATAGAGAGTCTGAAGATACTGGCGCACTTCGTGGAGCGTCATATGAATCGGCTCGCCGATGTTGTGTGTGTGGCTATTCGATGAACGTCCAGTGTGTCGCCCGGATGTTCCAGGAACGCTATGGCGCTTCCCATTACCAGCCTCGTTACAGCAAACTTCAGCCAGAAGTCGCTGAGACTTTATCACATGCGTGATTGCCCTGGGCTTGCCGCAATAATGCCTCGCTTGCTGAATATGCGCCTCCAGCTCGCTCTGTGAACTCGCTGAGACATTTCTTCGTCGCTTTCGATGGTGACGATGTCGTTTTGGCCTCTGTGGAGTGCGCAATTCATGCAGAGGACGCACCACGTCTATTGGTACCGTGTAGATGTCCGAGTCGAAGGGCACGTTATACATGTCACTAATTTCGCTGGTAGTTAAGACATCATGTGACATTGCAGACGTAATGAAACTGCTGTCGTCCACTTTGTGACTGAGCCCGGTAGTATTTATAGAGTTGTGGGAACTTGACAATCTCGAAGAGGCCAGGGAACACCGTGAATTAGGACGATTTAACGTGTTATATGGCGTTATCGTAATCGTCGCACTACCCTGGCATGATGCCGAATCGCCCATGAATTCCGACGTCCACACTAGTCTCGAATTGTGCGCATTACAAGTTAACACAGTGGCTGGGTGCGTCGCGGGGGCTATTCGTCCTTCTGGCCAGGATATCCTACAGGATATAGCTAATGCTTCTTCAATAATAAGATGCACCAGATTTTCTGCTATATTGTCTAGCCATCGTGGCAATTTTTGGCATACAAGGTGCGTATAACACACTATTGGTGTGGCGGAGGATACCGAGTCTGGTGGAGATGGACTATCCTGAAATTCTGGTGGTGGTTTTATTGCCACGTCTACCACTTCTACTTCCAGCTTGCCGTCTACGTCGTTCCACCCAGGCCCTTTCTTAAGAGTATTGAAATTCTCACCGCACATCCCATCCGAATAATCAAATGAGTCCTGTGACAGCGATTTACTCTCCACGTCGCTCTCTTGCATCTGAGAAGGGAATAATTTAGAGTGACAAGCCCAGAACTTTGTTACTGCAGAACTGCACTTCCTAGTATCAGCATATACCTCAATCGCGAGATGAGCTCGTACAGAATCACTAGATATGGATCCACCAAGGCCACTGCTTCCAAGATCGCTTAGTGGCCCAGTGGCACTTAACGAACAGGATGGAGGAGAGTCCATCTCTTGCATCTGACCTTCACACACTGCTTCGAAGGATTTACAATGACAAAAAGATCCTCTTCGCGTTCCTCATTGTCGTCTAAAATTCATGCTGCTCAAATATTCTAGTTGCACTCAGAATTCAACAAGCCAACTACCTCAGATCATACTTCACTGCTATTACTTTACCTCAAAGTAGTATTTGCGTAGAACAACCAGATGATACACTGTCTTCTCTATTGCAATTCTTTTAGTTATTGCATGGTCCATTATGATTTAGAATTTCAAGGCAGAGTAGATGATAAGGATCCTTGGCGTAGTGTACCTACGTAACAAAATACCAGGTATGAACATAAGACCTTTCATAAACTTTAGAGTGCCACTAAGAGTTCCAACAGTGTATCAGGCACAACAGTGATAACAAAATCAATTTATTAAACATAACAATAATCTAATGTAGTTTGATAGATTCTGGCAAAGGGCATGCCTTCTTCAAAAGCAATGTTTTACACCCCGGCGAAGTCAATGTTTTCCAACTGGTGAGTAGAAAGCGTTTGACATTTCAGAAGAGAAATAGCATCTACTTACCTTCAACTAACTTATTCGACGCCGTTCTTCCCTGGATATATTGTGATTGACTCGGAGGAATCTTGAAGATCGGCTCATGGTGCCAACATCGCGTCCGTTCTAAGCGCAAATCAATATTTAAAAGACAACGCAGCCACCTCGGATTTCACTTACTCCATGTTAGTTCGATTCCAGCGCACCGTAGCTGCCTGCACTAGGATCAACCTGTGTACGCCAATGCTCTACGCTACACTGGTCCCACTACTATACGCCACTGTACGCTACTCTGTACACGACTGCACTGTCACTGAAACGTTGCTATAACACCGAGCAGGCCATCCCATTCGAGTACATTTGGCCTCTCTATGAGTTCGGCACGGCCGAAATGCCCACAATCATGGGCATCTGCGTCAGGCTTCCCCGAGAACACTTTTAATTAGTAACCACGATCAATCCTTACTGAAATAGCTAGATGCAAATCTCTTCGCCGATGATCAATACTCTCTGTGGTATCGAGAATGCACTAAACTGGACTTTACACCCTCTTCAATGGTCAGCCTACCCGTTATCCACAATAAAAAGTATCACGTCATCAGATTAATTTTAGAATTGCAACTGCACCCTCTGCAATTATTACAAATTTAATCTCATTATTTATCTAGTTAATAACTATTTGGATATAGCAAAGTGGAAATAAAACGTACAATCTTCAGAGCGTAAGCCTTTTGAATTTCAACTGATCCAAATATTTTAAGATCTTATATATACATTATATTACGAAATGTTAATCAAAACCCTAAGTGATCTAGAACATCTGAATAATTATATAATGTTTCACTAAATCTTATCAGAATCGATAATACGTCTACACTACTTTTAACACTATTCTTAGAGGTTCAAATGGTCACTTGATGCATTATAATTCAGAGTACCCGACGCTATAACAAAAGGAGGTCTAGAATATAATGCTCCGAACGGGGCAGCCTTAACGATACAGTTAAGTTGGTATGAATACCGGTTTCTCCATTCGCGGCAGAATTCTCAAAGGCCTTAAAGGCGTAAGTTTCTAACCAAAATGTATTTATTTCTATTCAGGCGGGCAACGTGCGCTCGCCGGCTCATCCACTTCCTGGTGCACGCGGCCACCGTAAACGTAACGTAGTATTGATCAGGAACTCCATAATTCTGCAGGTGTATGCACCTAAGAGGAGTGCAACCGGGTCTGCGCAGTTTCCATGGATACCTGAGCTACCACGTGACAGACGCCCTGACCAGCTTATTCGTACACCACCTACGAGTAGTACTACTGCCGTCACTATCATCACCCTGCTACCACTACTACCACTATTGCTACTACTACTATTACTACTGTTACTACTACTACTACTTCTACTACGACTACTACTACTACTACTACCACTACCACCACACTACTACAGCTAAGCAGTTACTCTAACTCAACTATTCGCTTTCCCTCTAACTTCTATCCCTACCTTGGTCCAATGCTCTCATCCTTCTCAGCGCATATCTCCTTTTTATTTTGACTCTCAGTCAGTACGCATCCGCGGGTGTCGCCAACTTGACATGTAAGCTCGGTCGCGTACACGCATTGCACGATTCCCAAATTGTTCTATCGTTCCCTGAAAAGCTCTGACACAAAAATAGATTATTAACATACTGTGTTTTATCTGGCTCTTATCCTTACATCTAGTTATTCGACATTGCACCGTATCACTGACTAAATAGATTGCGTTTATTCAAGCACGTGCGGATCGATTTTTACTTTTAGTATCCGTTGACTTTCTCACTTTTGTTTTCTTTTTTGGAGAACGTATGAAAGAGAATTCCATCGTATGTAGATTATTCATCATTCAATGTGGTGTTGTTTAGTAAAATGCAATCTTGGCTATTTGTGTCCACAGCAATGAAAATGCTGTTTTATAGCTTGAACATTTGGTGAAGTTTAGAGACACACGATTATCCATACGGAGAATGTTCCTATAATATTGTAGGATTTCTTTTTTTATTATTTCTCTCTTTCTTCTCTTGATAACTCCTGCTTACAATTTAATAAAATGAATCTTCAATTGTTTGCGGATTTCTTGAGCATCGTCACGATAACCTTGTGCTTTGTACTCAAGGTGCCACAAATTTTAAATCTTATGAATGTGAAATCCGCCGCTGGAATATCCATTCTGGGACTTCTACTAGAACTGACAAGGTAGGTCAACATTTTTCCCAAAGGTGATTATTTACCGAATACACACTTCGCAAAATTAACACACTTGTTCAAATACATTTCGGTTTAATCGTGGCGTAGAAATATGCGAAAATAAAACAAAAAACAATTAATAAAATTATTTAATGCTTGCTTTTGTTTCAGTTACACTGTGATGACTGGCTACAATTATACCAATGGATATGCACTCTTATCCTACCTGGAATATCCCGTTATCCTTCTACAGGAATTTGTACTTATATTTTTAGTACTGAAGTATTTAAATCAAATCAATAGAACATCCATGGTCCTGGCTATTCTTTACTTTACATTCTGCACCTGTCTCCTTCTGGAGATATTTCCAAAAGTCATCTTTACCTTCCTGGCAGTAAGTAATCATACTATGTCATACATATGGTCTATGTAGATATTGTTTTATGCATTCCATAATTTGCTTTACTACCTTTTCTTACAGCCAATGTGCACACCTATCTCGGCGTCGAGTAAGGTTGTGCAGTTGTTGGCGATAATCAGAGCAAGGAATGCAGAATCCGTTTCCATACTCACATGGCTCATATCTACCTTTACAAATTTAAGTAAGTATAATCAGGTTACTATCAACGCAATAGAAATGATTATCATTTGGGATAGGGTAGAAGTACCGATTTTGGCCACTCTGTACCGGTTTTGGCCATCGACAATACTTTTGAGCATTTTTCGTGGCTACAGTATCCCTGTGACTAAATTCAATTGTGATCATCCAAACTTAGTATATTTTGGGAAAATTTACGGGTGTTTCGACATCGGTTCATCTCTATTTGGAAAAGTGACATACG
>JARQST010000668.1:59712-133707 GCA_030142225.1 Pachycephus smyrnensis
GAAGATCACAATTGAATTTAGTCACAGGGATACTGTAGCCACGAAAAACGCTCAAAAGTATTGTCGATGGCCAAAACTGATGCAGTGGCCAAAACCGGTACTTCTACCCTACGTAAAAAACTTCAATTTTCAGCGAGGGTATTTACCATTTGGATGGATTCAGCGGACTTCCTTCTCCTTGGAAACTTCATCATCTCAGTCGCATTAAGTTCCAGTATAATGTTCTCCGCAATGTACTACAAGAAACGACTGAAGCAAGAGTAAAGCGATGCATACTGGCCATTATTGTATTACTGTACTAGTACTTTACGATACTAGTGCGAAAATTTTTTTTCTGACGAATGTGAGTTTGCAATCATACGAGTTTAGAAAAGGTTTTTCGCACGAGTATCGTACAAAATTTTATTTCGCAACGTGCGAAAATGTAGTTGTACGCGCGCGAAGCGTGCGCAAAACTGCATTTCTCGCACGGAGTGAAATAAATAAATATAAGTCTTCCTTGAGTAAGATAGAAGCATATGAAAAAAAAATGAAAGAGGGCGAAATACTCAATACACTCAAGTATAGTGAATAAGCTTCATTACATACCCAGCGAACGCAAAACAGCATATAAATATGTTACACTTTCCCACTCAAGGATGTAATAGTTATAAAAAACGTACGTAACTATTATATTCCTGAGTAGGAAATCGTGACATTGCCGATATATAACTGTTGCTTTGTATTGTTGTTTTATTTTATTCACTTACTGATGTAAACGACGTTTAAAATAAAATAACTATTTAGACAGTAAATAATAGAATTATTTCTCCTTATATCAATAAGTTCTGATAGTAGATTTTATTTCTGGATAGAATTTCCAGGGTTGGTTGTGATATAGATGCACTCCATGCACATGCGATTCAGTTAAAGTATGCACGTGCATCTCAGCATCCAGTAACGTCACGACTATACGAATAAAGATCTCACGAAGACTGCGTTGATATTTTCACAAGCACATGTAACATCAACGGCAGACTCCCACCCTGAGGCACCGGTTCTCGGTGACCCTCGGGATTCAGTCTGCAACGAGAAGCCGGCCAGGCTTCATCGGTCCTAACGTGAAAGGATCTCAGGAGCAGACTGCAGCGGTGGACGACGTAACTTATTGAGAGGAAAAAAAGAAGAAATAAAAAGAAAAGCAATAAGTAATAATAAGATCGGACAGGATGGCCGGCACGGAGGCTTTAGGCTTTCTTTCGGTGCTGGTCCTGTTCATGGTGCACCAGGTCAATTCAGAGATTTTGACACCACCGTATTTTAATCTTGCGGAGGGTCGTGAGATCATCGCCTCAGCTACTTGCGGTGTTGATCATCCGGAGCCAGAATTATACTGCAAATTGGTGGGAGCTAATGCAGATCAGGATGAGGATATCAATCTTATCCAGGGCCAGGTGAGTAATATTGATGATTACCGAATTAAAATTTCGTGCCATTGAACCATGCACCAGTTGCATGTACTATTGTTAGCTGTGGGAATCTCCCTTCACGTTTTAAAATTAAACATCGTGCCTCTGGAACTCCTGAATACTATTTTAAAGTTCGGCCCTCTTCGTGTCCCTTCCAAACGAGAGAGAGAAAACGAAAACGGGAGAGCGTAGTTATGGCGGCAATCCTGCGAACATTTTGAGGCATTATTTATTAGGTATAACAATTTACCTGTATTGCTTGAAGTAAACTTGCGGTTTCCTGGGCTCACTAATGGCATAGGATAATCTCTAGATTAGTCCGTAGATTCCCTTTCTTATTGGTGAAAGGATGCGCCCGCCCGCAAGACCCTTTCAATGGTCTCCTGGAAGAATGGGATAGAAAAATAAAGAAAAACCTTGATAATGTTCCCTCCTCACAACCCATTACTGCAAAGAGATGAAAAGAAAGAGAAAACAGTCGATGGCTACTAAAGTCCTGAGATTTTATTATGGTCAAAAAAGTAGTTTATATTGTAAGGCACTATAGTAATAGTAATCCATAAAGTACCCTGACTGATCGGACTATTCTTTTCAAGTATTATTACTGTAACGCGATGCTTTGCTTTAGACTAGAACAGCCTTGTCGTAACGAGGTACTTTTACAATCGTCAATAATTAGAATTAAATACGTACAATAATGTATGTAGAATAGCGCTATTGACCAGTAACTTAAACAGAAGAGAATTCATTGAGGAATGAATGAATAAATGCATTGTGTGATTTTACATACGTAATACATAAAACTTCCTGTAAAGTAGAAGAAATTCGTCCATCCTTAAACATATTTTCGTCGATCGTTGGGAAGAATATACAAACATCGATAAAGTAACCGACCAAGAAAATTGAGAGTCTTAAAAGGGAGAGAAACGATAAACATATAGATAGATAGTACCTGACCTTACCGATAACACGACTTTTCTATGGAGCTTAATCTGAACCCAATAAGAAAGAAAAGAAGAATAAAAAAATGTTTCTAACTGGCACAAATGTAATCATTTATAACTATGTAATGAGAGTCCTCGTATGCTGTTATGGAAGAGCTCTCCAGGAATGATTATTTATCATCGCCATTGGATATAGTACATTGGTCTTAAGAAGCGTCCTTATCGCATTTCAGGTCTGTGATTACTGTGACCCGAATAACCCCGAGAAGCGACATCCTCCGGAGCACGCTGTCGATGGGATGGAAACCTGGTGGCAATCCCCACCGCTCTCTCGGGGAATGAAGTATAACGAAGTCAACTTGACTATTAATCTGGGCCAGGTAAGTTCTAGGAGAATCTGAAACAAGGGAAAGTGATACAAGAAGTTCCTAGCTACCATAATATTCAAAATAAATTAAAAATACAGAATGATAAATGATTTATCATATCACTACGTGGGTAGAGTCTTCCTGCGAAATCGGAAATCCATATCGTTCCTCTCTATTTCCTGCGACGATAATACATTATCTCGTATTCGAATACTGAACCCATATACTATTCATTTGTCTGGTGCTTCCAGAGCAAACATGAAACTGTTCTTATTTTTCTTTTGATTGATTTTGAGAATAGTCTTCACAAGACCTTCTTGGAAGGACACTGAAATAAGCTCTGAAAAATCTTAGGTCAATGTAGTCATGTGCCTTGTGACATGTGTTGGAGAGTCTTGGGAATGCAGAAAGTCGAGTGGCGCACATCTGGCGTTCCCTTCGTGGGTTTTTCTAGGCCCTTTAGACTCTGTAGGGAATAGCTATATAATACAAAGACACATTTGGTCTACAAGATATATTTTACAAAATTATTCAAAATTTCAAGTATTTATTTATTATTTTCAAGTATTTAGCTTAACCCTTTTAAAGGGTTATCAATACATTTATCAATCATATGAATGAATTTATATTGGATTTTAATTACTTTTATAGATAATATATAACTTACTCAACCATACGGATAGAACGAGACCGTTATTCCTAACAATTATCTCTTATTACCACGTTCCTGATTGTTCGCCGACCTTAGAAATTCTTTTAACGGCTCCTATTGAGGTTTTCAATTGCTGCACTGATACAGAACTATCAAATTCCTAAATACGATATATTATATTTGAAACTTGTCATCCTCTGAGAAGAAGATATTTTTTTCATAGGAATTTCATGTGGCTTATGTCTACGTCCGAATGGGTAATTCCCCAAGACCAGGACTTTGGATTCTGGAGAAATCAAAGGACTATGGAAAAACTTGGTCACCTTGGCAATACTTTTCCGATTCTGCCAACGACTGCCTTACATACTTTGGTGTGGACAGTCACACACCAATCACTAGAGACGACAGTGTAATATGTACAACAGAGTACTCCAAAATTGTTCCACTGGAAGGTGGTGAAATTCCTATATCTATTTTAAACAATCGACCGTCTGCCAAACATTATTTTAACTCCACGTTACTCCAAGAATGGACGAGGGCAACCAATGTGCGATTCCGTTTTCTGAGGACGAAAAATCTCTTGGGACATTTGATGTCTGTAGCCAGACAAGATCCCACGGTAACAAGACGCTACTTTTATTCTATCAAGGACATTAGTATCGGAGGCAGGTGCATGTGCAACGGTCATGCGGACACCTGTGACATCCAAGATCCGAATACACCAAAGAAATTAGTCTGCCGATGCCAGCACAATACGTGTGGTCCGCAATGCGCAACCTGTTGCAAGGGATTCGAGCAGAAGAAGTGGCGACAGTCCACTGCATTTAAAAAATTCACCTGCGAGCCCTGTAACTGTTTCGGGCACTCGGATGAATGCATCTACGATCCTGAGATTGACGAAAAGCACCTCTCTCTGGACATTCATGGGAACTACGAAGGGGGTGGAATCTGTCAGAACTGCAGAGACAACACAGAGGGTATAAACTGTGATCGGTGTAAGCCGACTTTCTACAGACCTAGAGACAAACCCTTGAATGCGACTGATGTATGCCATCCTTGTAATTGTAATAATTTCTACTCTACTGGAAACTGCGCAGATTCTACCGGGAAATGTGAGTGTCGACCTGAGTTCACTCCACCTGATTGCGATTCCTGTAGCTATGGGTACTTTGGTTATCCAAATTGCAGACCATGCGAATGTTTCCTTAACGGCACTGATGGATACCATTGCGAATCCATAAACGGCTCCTGCCCTTGTAAATCAAACTATGGAGGATTTTACTGTAACCTATGTGCAGAAGGATACTACAACTTCCCAGACTGCAAACCATGTCAATGCAATCCTCTAGGTGCCATGCATGGCGTTTGCGATGTTATTAGTGGGAACTGCGTATGCAAGAACAGTTACGGTGGCAGAACATGCGACATATGCGAGAATGGCTATTACAATTATCCAAGTTGTAGCTTCTGCAACTGCGATACTCGCGGTACGGAACCTGACGTTTGCGACAAGACCGACGGTCACTGTCTCTGCAAGGAAGGATACGGCGGTGCCAGGTGCGATCAATGCAGCAGTGGCTACTACGGGTATCCAAATTGCAGACCCTGCGACTGCAGCAGCATTGGATCATCCTCGGTCAGTTGCGACGCTTCTGGGAAGTGTTCTTGCCTAGGAAACTTTGCTGGACGAACCTGCGACCAATGCAGTCCTGGATATTATATGTATCCTGAATGCATTGCTTGCAACTGCGATACTCATGGATCAATTGGCGTATCGTGCGACACAGAAGGACACTGCCAATGTTGGGATAACTTCGATGGAGACAAGTGCGAACAGTGCAAGGAGGGATACTATAACTTCCCAACCTGCGAAGGATGCAACTGCGACCCCGCCGGAGTTGTCGAGACATTTATGGGCTGTGGATCGTTACCTGCAGGCGAACTCTGTCAATGTAAGGAACGCGTCGAAGGTCGTATTTGCAATCAGTGCAAGCCTCTTTATTGGAATCTTCAGCAAGCAAATCCTCAGGGATGTGAAGAATGCAGATGCAATATCCCAGGAGTGATTGGTAGCATTGCAGAGTGCGATACTAAAAGCGGACAATGTATCTGCAAACCGGGTGTTACCGACAGAGCTTGCACTAGATGTATCGATGGCACATATGATTTGCAAGAGAGCAACTTATTCGGATGTTCTGATTGTGCATGCGACATCGGTGGATCTGTCAATTCAATTTGCGATAAACAAACTGGCCAATGCCTATGTCAACCTAGAGTAACTGGACTTACTTGTAAAGAACCTTTGAAGGCTCATTATTTCCCAACACTTCATCAATTTCAATATGAAATCGAGGACGGTAGGACACCGAGTAACAGTCCCGTGAGATATGGATTCGCAGAAGATCTGTTCCCAGGATACTCCTGGAAGGGGTATGCCGTGTTTTCTACACTACAAGATGAAGTTATTCAATTGGTAGACATCCACAAGTCTTCTCTGTACAGAATGGTACTTCGATATGTAAACCCAAACAATGAACCAATTCTTGGTTCCATCACGATTATTCCAGAAAATCCTTCGGAAAGTGAACAAAAGTTTAAGGTGCAGCTTAAGCCCAGCTCAAAGCCAGCATTTGTTACCGTTGCTGGCGCACAGGGTAACTTACCTTCACCGATGGTTATGAATCCTGGACGGTGGAGTATCGTCATTTCCACCAAGAAGAGTCTTCTTCTAGATTACTTCGTGTTGCTGCCTTCAGAGTACTACGAAGCTACGATCCTTACCCAGGATGTTAATATACCATGTGAAATTGGATATACAGGATTGTGTAGACATTACGGCTATCCCAGCTTGGCACAATTTGATTCTGTGCAGGGAGAAGATGGATTTGTAAGCAGAAACAACATCAGGATCCCATTAACAGAATATTTCTTAGAGAAAGAAACGCTCGATGAATTCGGCAACGTAAGACTTCCTTTGATCAATGAAAATCAAGAAGACATACAATTCGATCTCAAGGTTGCTAATCCTGGGCCTTACGTTTTAATAGTGACTTATATCACTTCTAGGGACGAGTATGACACTGCTACTATACTCGTTGAAGCAAGCGATATTGAGAAGGGTAAAGTCACTCTGTATCCTTGCAAGTATACTAGTACCTGTAGACAAGTAGTCACTGATAGGTACGGAAAGGTAGCTGTTCTAAATTTGCCAAATGATTACATCAGACTCATCCTTACTAGTGAACCTGGTGCAGGGACGGCCAAAGTAGCTATACATTCTGTGGTAGCCATTCCGTATGATCGTTGGTCCTTGGACTACATCAGTCCAAAATCCGTATGCGTCAGAAAGAATGGCAAATGCGTTCAGGGAATTTTCCCACCCGCTGCAGACTCTAAAAAAATCGAATTTGAGACCAGTAACGAGGTTTTAGACGTAGGAAGCAAACCATCCGGTATTTACGATAACAATACAAAGTTAATATATTTGAATAACGTGGATGCGTCTGTAGATGTTCCTGGCAAGGTACCTCAACCGGGTGAATACGTATTCGTCATACAATACTTCCAGCCGGATCATCCACAGTTTGAACTTGACGTCCTTGTACAAAATGGTAAATCCTACGAGGCTAAAGTGCCGATACCTCACTGTCCCAGTAACAGTGGTTGTCGAAGTATCATCCGTCAACCTGATGGCAATACAAAGTTTCAACTGATTGAGAATTTCGTGATCAGCTTTAAGGAAACAACTGGAAATGGTATTTGGTTGGATTACATCCTAGTGATACCGACTGATCAATATAGTGACAAGCTACTAAAAAAAATACAATTCGACCAAACTAAGGAGTTCATAAAAAAATGTGGCAACAACCATTTCCACATAAATGTGACTGATGAAAGCTTCTGCAGGGATTCAATATTTTCATTAACGACAAATTATAACAACGGTGCATTACCCTGCCAGTGCGACATAGAGGGTACAACAAGCTTTGAATGCGAGAAATTCGGCGGACAATGTCCTTGCAAACCGAACATCATAGGTAGACGTTGTGAGATCTGTAAGACTGGGTTCTACGGCTTTCCAAATTGCAGACCATGCAATTGCCCAAGCACAGCAATTTGTGAACAAGAAAGTGGTGCTTGTATATGTCCTCCTAGGGTAACAGGGGAGCGCTGCGATCAATGTGAAACAGGAACTTATGGATTCCATCCTATAATCGGTTGCGAGGAGTGCAACTGTGCGCCTCAGGGTGTCGAAAGGGGCGATCTTCAGTGTGATCTGTTCACTGGTAGCTGTAAATGCAGAGACAACGTAGTGGGTCGTCAATGCGACAAGTGCATGGCTGGGTTCTCACAATTTCCACTATGTGAAAAATGTGATTGTGACATCAGAGGAACGACGTATGACATATGCGATCAGAAAACGGCTGAATGTTATTGCAAGGCTAATGTTCAGGGACAAGCCTGTGATATTTGCAAGGAGGGGACCTTCAATATTCAGGAAAACAACGAGGAAGGCTGCACCAAGTGTTTCTGTTTTGGAAAGACAACCCGCTGCGCCTCAGCCGATTTATACAGAACATACGTTTTCGATATGGTTGACTGGGAGGTCGTATATGTCAATGATAAGACTGGCAACGTCAGTACGCTAGAAACATTACCGCAGGAAGTGAATGACACCACGATAGTTATTGGGTTAACGGATGTTGACACGGTTAACAACATAGTGTACTTCTCAGCACCTAGAAGCTATTTGGGAAAGAAATTGAGCTCCTATGGTGGTTATGTCAACTATACAGTACATTACAGCACAGGACCATTCGGAAATGCCGTAGCAGGACCAGATTTAATCCTCTACGGCGCTGACACCTACCTCCTTCACTATGGAGATGAACAACCACCATCATTCACGAATTTCCGTGCAGCTGTTGAGATTGTTGAATCAAAGTTCGTCACATTGAATCGTAGCCCAGCTACGAGAGAACAGATAATGGTCGTCCTCGAAAACCTACGTGGTATTTACATCAGAGCAACTTATTGGAAGCCTAGCATAATAGGAACTTTGTCTTACACGACGCTTGATATCACCACTGAAGATTATATATCCAACAGTGTCCTGGCACAGAGCGTAGAACAATGTCAATGTCCACCAAACTATCAAGGTCTATCCTGTGAGGAATGTGCACCAGGATATTACAGAGTAGAATCTGGACCTTATGGAGGTTACTGCGTGCGCTGTCAATGTAATAATCATGCTGACACATGCGACGTCAAAACTGGAATTTGTCACAACTGTAAGAACGGTACCACGGGAGATCACTGTGAATTTTGTGAGCAGGGATACTACGGTAACGCCACTGTAGGAACACCCTCAGATTGTTTAATATGTGCCTGTCCTCTGCCATACGCTTCTAACAACTTCGCCACCGGATGCGAGGTCAATGAGGAAGGTAGTAAAATTAGCTGCGAATGTTTGCCAGGATATTATGGCGCCAAGTGCGAGGTCTGTGCGGCGGGCTACTACGGAAAACCTGACGAACGTGGAAACTATTGTAGACCCTGCGAGTGCTCTGGTAATATAGACACGAACGAGATAGGTGCATGCGACTCCATAACCGGAGAATGTCTTCATTGCTTGAACAATACGTACGGAGAGGCTTGCAACCTCTGTGCACCAGGATACTTTGGTGATGCTGTTGAAAGAAAGGATTGTCAGAATTGTATCTGCGACACTTGTGGAATGGACGCGTGTGACAGTTACAACGGATTGTGCTTGTGCAAGGAAAACGTCGTCGGCGAGAAGTGCGACAGATGTGAGATCAACCACTATGGCTTTGATTCCTGCGATGGATGCAAGCCCTGCGAATGCGGATTGGCATCTGAGAGCAGCCAGTGCGACGACAAAACAGGACAGTGTAGATGTAAACCTGGTGTCACTGGTAGAAAGTGTGACCAGTGCATTCCTGGATATTGGAATTATGGACCTCATGGCTGCATATCTTGTGGATGTAACACGGGATACTCCATTGGCGCCTCATGTGATACTACCACTGGCAAGTGCACCTGTCTGCCTGGAGTAATCGGGGAGAAATGTGATCACTGTCCATACAGATACGTTCTCATCTTGGACGCAGTGAGTGTCAGCAGTGGTTGCTATGAATGCGACACTTGCGTACACGATCTTCTTGATGTTACCGACGACCTGCAGAATATGCTGCAACCAGTCGCCCTACAGTTTAACAAGGTGGCTGAAAGTTATTTCACCAATCAACGACTGAAGTTTATTAATGATACTGTTAACGAACTATATCCGGAAGTCGAAGTGTTAGATCCTAGAAAAGTTAACTTCTTGCCACTGCAACAAGAGATCTCACGACTCGATCAAGAAGTTGCGAATCAGAAACGTAAAGCCGAATATGCCGCTGAGGATAGCATCAAGTGGAAAACGGGAGCTGAGAAGACACTTAGCGATATGAATAATCTCGAGAAGGATGTGGTGCGTGAAATTGCACTTGTAAACGACATCATAATGGAAGTACAATCACTTGCATCGAACATTGAACAAGGTACTGGAGCAAAGGTAGACAGTGCTCTTAAGGAAGCCAAAGACATCCTGAAGAAGATCCAGGAAGTCTCCTTCACAGAATTCAGAGACAGAGCTACCGATGAATCAGGAGAAGCCAATGTACTAATATCTGAAATGCAAAAATATAACTTCCCAGTGAGCAATTTAAGTTCTATTGTCATTGACTTGAACAACAAAGTGAAAAACTTTAGTGCGAAGATAGATGACCTACATAACATCACCACTAAAGCTCAAGATCTAGCAGGCAACGTCGAGAGACTCAACCTGGAAAACAGATTAGCAACAGAGACAGGTAATTTCGATACTGTCAAGAATTCAACAGCGGAAGTTCAGGAGGATCTGGAAGCAGGCGAACAGCTTAATAAGAACGCTTCCAAATTTCTCGTTGAGGCTTTAAGCAATATAAAGACCCTAGAGGGCAACATCGGCGAGGATTCCAGACTCAAGTTAAACGAGACGATCTCGTCCAATGATCAAATGCTTGTTGATGTCCTGGAGCCTGTTCAGAATGCAAAGGAACACGCAGACTTACTTTATCAGCACTCTTTGGAACTTGACAACGTTTTAACCGATACCAGGAACACAACGGCAGTGCGTGCTGTCTCGGCTTATAAGAATATCGAAGAAACTATACAACAAGCGCGACAGGCTGCTGAAGATGCAGATCAAGCTGCTAGCAATGCCACAGAATTATCAAATGGTATTGAAGACAGGACTTTCGCAGCCAGGGAAAGTTGCCTAGAACTTTTGGAATCTGCTAGGAATGCTCTAAATAAGACCGAAGGAAAGTTACGAACAGACCTGCACAAAGCTCAAAACCAGACAAACCATCTAATAAAGAAGAATCAATGGAACAAAGATGCACTTGATCGCATTGAAAAAGCACTCACTAACATTCCTGTGAAATCCTCATCGGATCTGGTTAATACATTCACTAAAGGTGCAGAGGAAGCAAAGACAATTATTCAACAAGCAATCAATAACATGAATGGGATAGTGAACAAGATTCCTGATGACCTAAAGGACACTAAACAATTGTCCAAAGATAGTGCTGATTCGAATAGAGACATTTCTCAAGCAAATAAACAATTAGTTTCTGTTAGTAAAATCATACCAAATATCACAAATCTATTGGGTAATTTGAGTGACAGACAGAAACTGATCAACAGTACTGGAAATGATCTACAAGACAAGATTGAATATCTCAAAAATAAAATAGCCAATGCCAGAGAACTTGCTGATAGATTCAAGACGGGACTAACTTTCTACAGGAACACAACTCTGGAACTTAAGAATCCTGAGAGTTTACCTCTTCTGGCGACATCCACGAAGATCTCCACGTACTTCCGTACCAACAAGACCAACGGATTCTTGCTTTATCTTGGAAACGAAGAAAAAACGAATCTTCCACGAACGAAAACTCATGACTTCATGGCGCTTCTCATCGAGAATGGTTACCCAGTCTTAATAGTTGATCTGGGATCTGGTCCTGAAAAAATCATAAGCAACAAGTTTGTTTCTGATAATGTATGGCGGCAGGTAATAGTTGATCGCACAGGGAAGAATGTCAAATTGATAGTGCGTGAGGACATAGGAGAAGGCAAAGATATAGAATTTGTCAAGGAACAAGTTCTTCCTGGATCATATGCCATCTTCAATCTAGATCAGGAACAATCGAAATTGTTCGTAGGTGGCTATCCCTCCTCATTCCAAATTCAGAATGCCGTCACCTCATCGTCATTCGAAGGTGAAATGGAAGAATTAGTCATTGGCGACATACCAGTCTCGTTCTGGAACTTTGTTGATGGTGAGAATAACAAACAGGGTGCAATTGAAAGAGACAAGTTAATAAATTTCCAACCAAGCACAGGCTTCCGGTTTGACGGCAATGGCTATGCTGTTTTGAGTAAACAGAATTCACAGATTCCGTCTGATAGTAAGAAGTTTGCCATTACCCTGAGCTTCAAAACATTCGCTGAAGATGGTTTAATATTCCTGATGAGCAACGAGGAGACATTCTTGTCTCTGGAAATGCAAAATGGCCATGTACTCTACAGATATAATCTTGGTGAAGGAGAAGCTACACTGAGATCGGCTGACCGGTTCAACGACGGCGTCTGGCATACTGTGGATGCACTCCGGTTGGACAAGATTGGCGTATTGAAAATAGATAGTCAGCTAGTGGCCAGAGATGAGGTTCCTGGCAACAGTAAGACTATGATATTGCCAGATCACATCTACTTCGGCGGATATCCACCGAATCAACAGAATGTGCAGAGACAATCTGGATTCGAGGGTTGTATAGATGAAGTTGCCATACTAGAAACTTCAGTAGATCTTAGTAGAAATATTCAGGCATTTGGTGTGATGCCAGGCTGTCCAGTTCGGGTAAGTCTATACCATTCAAAACGTCTTTGGCGCACTGAATCCAATGAGAAAACTCGCATCGGTTTTTTTACAATACTTTATCCGATTTCAGTTTGCCAGTCTAGTTTCTTTCGAAGAGAACAAGCCGGGCTATGTGAAATGGCCTAACACATCAATACCAAATGCAATGCAAATCAATTTGAAGTTCAAAACTGCATCCAACAATGGCTTGATATTCTATGCCACGAATCTAGATCAAACGGCTACCAGTTCCCTGTCTTTGGTGGATGGTTTACTGTCTTTCAGAAGTCAAGGAGAAGAACTGAGGACTAGTGACGCTGGAACAAAATTCAATGACAACGAATGGCACGTTATCACTGCCACGCACGAGGACAATGCTCTCAGATTGGATATTGATGACACAGAAAATTATAGTACAGATTCTGCACCACCTCCGTTGTATATTCTTTATGGAAATCTGTACATTGGTGGATTGCCAAGTGCATTTAGTGTCTCTAAGGACGGTCCTGCCTCAACTGCACCGTTTGCAGGTTGCATAGGTGATGCAACGCTCAATGGTATTATAATAAACTTTGCCAATACTACAGAAAGACCGCACAGTTTCCTGGGCAAGTGCAAGGGTGGCGATCAACCAAGTAAATATTCTCAATTAATCAATTCCATTGATTACTGTCAATGAACGAAATCCCTAAATGTATTTTGTGTACGGTTTAGCAATTCCTTCCGTTATTGAACCCGTACCACATTGGCCGCCACTAGCTCCAACAGAAGGATTGGACCATGTAACTATGGCCCCAACACAAACCAGTGAGTAGTCATTTACATGGTATAATCATTAGCGGTAGATTAATTAAATGAGAGGGTTTAAAATTAGCTTCACTTATCAAGAATCAAATGCATAAAAACCTTCGCCCTTCTTATGGGACAGCATCTTCTCCTAACTGTGGAACTCGAAAGTTTTTATTTGCTGTAACGAATAAGGCCGCTCGTAATTAGTTTGAGATTAGGGAATGAACTTTGACCCTGTGGAATAAGACAATAGCGATTGTCAGAAAGGAGGGTCGCTCAGTGTATCTTTGTAAGTGGTTGAATAGCAGTCATGATCTGCCGAGTGACTCTTCTATTAATACTAGTGTCTAGAATTGGACTAGCCAATTGCAAGAAAAATCCTAGTGCCGGTGAGATTGTTTAGAATGTCAATGTTGATGAAAAATCATTACGGAACCCTAAAAGTTTCCAATTATAAATTTTACAGATGTCATTGACTTCGATGTTGACAATGAGTACGATGGCAGTCCCAAAATTGAAGGTAGGATAGATATTGGTCCTACTGGTTCGGTTAGTACTACAAGCACTACTACTAGTACTACTACAACTACTACTGAGAAGCCTACCACTACAACGGCTAAGCCTACTCCGCCACCAACTGTTGATCAGTGTCGTCTACCTTACTATCCTGCAGATGACCCTGACTTGGAAAATGCTTGGAGATTCGGTAGGTTCATTTAACTCTACCTTTATTTCTAGGTAATAACCATTATGCATTTTTATAGGCACTGCCAAGAACAGCAGATTAGAATACAGAACTCTCAAAGGAAGATATAAGAATGACTATGACTTCCAGATAGACATAAAGACTATGGCTGATGATGGAATCATATTCTACAGTTCTGACTTTAATAGACAAGACTTGATCGCCCTTTACATAGAAGATGGAAGGGTACAACGAAGTCTTAAAAGCATTTTTCGCAAAGTTTCATGACTCTGAATTCTATTGATATTTTAATACTTTACAGGTCAATTATAAATTTGACTGTGGCAGTGGGCCAGCTCTGATTACTAGTGAAAACAGAGTAAATGATAACCAATGGCATACCGTTATTTTCAAACGCAAAGAAAACTTCGGTGAACTTATTGTTGATGAATTCTCACCAATATCCGGCTATTCTCAAGGTCATACGACCACGATTAATGTGAACCCACCATTCTTTGTTGGAGGAATTATTCCAGAAAGATCCAACCATGTTCACGTCACCCTTGTCAGTATCAATGAAGATTTAATTCCAATAAGCTGATGTATTAATTCTGTATGCTGGGATTTCTAGGGGCTGAACAAAACGTTCAATGGATGCATTGGCAACTTCATGATGAATGGACAACTAGTTGGTGAACCAGCTGAGAAAGTTGGAGTAATTCCATGCTCGAAGCGCGTGGAGCCAGGACTGTTCTTGTACCCTGGAAATGGAAGTAACTACTTCAGAGCAAGTAAGTATATCCTGATGATTCATTAATCGTTTCATGAAAACTAGATGGCAATAAATTTACATTGCAATAATTCATTACAGTAGATAGATTTACCGTGGGCAGAACGGTGGATATCCAAATGGATATAAAACCAAGAGCAGCTTCCGGTCACTTGCTGTCGGTCCATGGCAAGCGTGACTTCCTGATCCTAGAGATGATCAACGGTACCATCAAGTTCCTGGTGAAGACAGTCAAGGGCCCAATAGAAACCACTTTTGAGCCTACGAAGCCAAATTCACTATGCGATGGCAACTGGCACAATATTCGTGGTACGTAGAAACAACACAAGCCATTACATATTCTTCGAGATTTTATAGTTCTTATCGATAGTTTCTGTGCGATTAACAATAATTGTTTTTTTCTTACGTTTTCAGCCGTCAAGCAAAAGAACACGGTACTATTGTCAGTTGATCACAAAGCCGCTCCTCCAGGAATTGGTGGTAAAAATGCAGCAGGAGTCTTGTCAAGGCATCCAATATTTGTAGGAGGTCATCCTTTGCTTGGCCGAAGACTGCGTGGCAGCACGTCGCACGCTCAGTATGTTGGTTGTATAAAGAATATTATGATCAATCGTAACAACATAAGTTTGGATCCTGAACGGACCAATGGCCACGTAACTGCCAGTGTTTGTCCAACGATATAAAAACCGTTGGCAGATACATAATTCATTTAACAATCCTTAATGAAGAACCAAAGCAAACATAAACACAAATTAAAGAAGAAAAATGTGCCATGTAAGACTCAGAAAAAAATAAATGATATATTTTACGTTCGTTTTCTTAGAACCTTGTCCTGTACTAATTTAAGTTCCTATTTGGGCTTGTGATGTTTTAAAATTTCTACTTTGCTTGCTTAAAAGAAAAAGGACTTCAATATACTTTATTGCTAGTTTATTAAAGGGCGCTTTTCGTCGCAAACAAGATGAAATAACGATACTGTTCGAAGCTGTATAAAGGAGAGCAAAAGAAATATTATTCATCCATATTTACTCTGTACATAATGCGTCACGATTAAACCGCTCTGTTGTGCACTCACAATTGATTCATAATGGCGCTTAATTGTACAATTACTTGTATTTTCATTACTACTGATTTTCATGCTTCTTTCGGTTGTACGTCATCATGTTACGTTACGTTCAATTGGAATCTGCGGGAGTTTTAAATACTCATCTTAAAGAAACGGATTTGTCACGGAATTATAATATATATTAATAATTACATAACAAAATAATTATTCTCTTAATTGGAATAACAGCCATTCGTAGAATCATACGGGCGCTACTATTGATGACTTTAAAGCTTATAGGTAGAGCGAAAAATGGGATACAAATGGTCAACACGCAGTAGTTAATGGGATAGTCTGTGGGATTGGGAATTCTTTGTGCAACTGATATCTTGTTTTACGTCTTATTATTGTTACTTTTTATTTCCCTTGTTTCACGGAAACTGGAAATAAGTTCCTTCATTATTCTAGGCTCAGGCACGCACAGTTCCAATCCTTATACTCCTTTTTCTTTATTCCTCCTCCCTTCTTCCTCTAATTATCATTGTTCTAAGCTATTAATCCGGCTGCTCTTTCATCGTTATTTGTAAGTATAAGTCGCGGATATGAGCAGGAGGATTAATCGCTACTTTAATTAAACGCACGAGGTTACCTAAATGTTTACACAATCCACATTTATCGATAATCATTTATGAAACTTCTTCTGGATTTTGTGCATTCCCAAACGTAGTACGATTTAAAGAAATCCCGTAAGTCTTGGAAACTAATAATAAAAAATATCTATATTTATATATGCATATGTATGTGTGTTTATGTGTTTGTGTCCAGAGTCCCAAAAATTGTGAGGCGCGAATTTGCGAAATCAAAGTCAATCATCAATTTCTTTTCAAACTTATTAAAGATAATAACCAAAAGCGTACGTCACTAAAAGTAAGCAGTCTTGATCTTTCTCGTATCACGGAAATTGCGTTATACACTTCGTTAAAAAAAAAAGTACGAAAACCATGAATCAATAAATCTTCAGTAATGTAGTTCTTTTTGTTTGGTGCTGTTCCTTTCTCGGAATCTCAATCGAATAAGAGTTTCGTTAAGAAACAGGAATTACGAGGTGAAGCCGATTCACAATAAGGATTCGTAAAGTCACAGCCATGAAGATGATGGAAAGCAGAGAATATCGATAAGTAATCTTCGTGTTTCTTTTAATCTTGAGGAAGACGCGTGGTCGCAGTAAACAGGTACCTGGATTGTTACGATTTACTTCCATTCTCTCCGAGGCCAATAAGCAGAGCTTCCACTCGTAGCATCCACACTACCATCTTCGTAATTCCTTGATCTAACAAGAGATTTTAAAAATCTTTCTCACTCGATACCGTGAGCGAAGATCATCACTAATCCTGGTTCCACCATCATATCCTCAGGCATATGAGTATTATCACAGTGTAGGACTAAGACGGCCTGCTTTCCAGGAACGCGTTTACACACATAGTTTTCGTACTGACGTCGGGAATTCTGCCTTGTCTCCAAGGAGTTTAAACCTGGTGGCCACTTTCTTTCATGACAGTTTTCCATTAGCTCGTCGATGACATGTGGGGGACAGTTGTACTCAGAAAGGGTCCTTTTGATCATAGTCTGGAACAGAATATCATACAGACTGTGTTAATAAGAGGAGAATCTTATAGGACCTTATCTTATGGAGAATGTAATCATTTACCTGTAGAAGCTCGTCGGGTGTCGATATCATTCCTCCCCATCTAGTAACTCGTGCCCGTGGCAATGTAGCAGACCACCGTACCACCTCATCGCGTTCCATCTGATCTGCAATTGCTCTCATCGCTGGATTTGAAACTCTCATGGCCCGCATGAAATCCTTTAATAGGTGTATCTCGCGTTTTTGTTCATTGATTTGAAACTGTTGCTCGCTGAGATCACGTTTCATATCACTAAGCTTCTGTTGTTGAGATTGAATGAGGCTACGTAATTCCCTGACGCAGTTGTGATCCTTGAGTTCATCCTTTGGAATTATAAGGCTGCAGCCTTGCTCGCAGGGCATTGGTCTCTTTGGATTATATTCGCATTCCTCCAAATGAGATTCCAGACTATCCAGTTTCACCACAATTTGACAGCCATAAACGATATTGTCACAAGTGATGCAGAGCCTTGCCAGGAGATTTCGTAGTATCCTTGGAACTGGTCGAAGTTGAGCAGATGTTATTGGCGTTCGGTCCAAAGGGCACGTAGGCTGTCGATTGATCCACTCATTGATGCATACCCGGCAAAAGGCATGCTCACATACTGGAGCCTGTAACATGTCGCTCACCTACCAGTCCTCAGAATTCTTGTGATATTATCTTAACCCATCAGAATATATCATTACACAGAATGCATATAGATAGAAAAAAGACATATTAAGCAATACCTGAACAGGGTCTTCCAGTACTCCTGAGCAGATAGGACACACCAGTTCTTCGTCGACATCTCCTTGGAAACGATTCACCTCAAATCCCATCCTTAATAATTCTAAGTATAACGTTTCAGACACAAACCAAAGACAACACGTAATTAAAAGTATTTTTCGCTGACAGTAAGGTACCAGTCAAGAACTCCAAGCCTTATAGAAAAGAATTTTAGGCAACTTCAATAAAGATTATAAAAGGATAACACGTCAGGAAATGTAAACCGAAACTGATGATGCTTTCTCAAATTTGTTCATACTTCTGCAAGTATCCCTGAGATCTCTACGAGTTTTGTCTCGCTCGATTTCGTCGACCTGTTTTATTTGTACACATAACCCATGATTTATTGTTCGCACGAATATGACATTATTCAGTCGATACTGATCCAGATATTCTTGAGCCTTCTTTCAATTTCACTAGAGATTTATTTTGATTAGATATGTACGAGTGTCTTGGTGATTGCAATGATCTTCTTCACACCGGGCCAAAATCAGCAAGTTTCCTTCTAGAATTTTTCTATCTGCTTCCTTTTCGATTTTCTCTCTTCTTCGAAACAACTTTTATAGCCCTGAGACCGTGTATCGTCTGCATCGCTCTCTGCCTTCCTCTTTTTACATTACTACGCTCCTATCTTGAATGCTCGACTCTTTGGAAATGATTTCCCAACGGTCGGCATCACCTGCTGATGATAAAGGATTTCATTTTTGAAAATTAATTCTTTATTATCGACTGACTATAGTGAATCCTCTGTATTATGTTAAAGGTAGCCACTAATGCAGCACATCATTACCAAACGTTTAGAGGGTTGGGGAGGGGGAGGGAGTTTTGCGAGACAATACTTTTGATACACAATACTTTGATTCTATTTATTATATTACTATTTTCATATCATGTCATATGCTATTAAATTCTCCCATGGCTTTAGGACCATTCTAAGTATCCAAGATCTATTTTTCTTATAATTGCTACCGAATTTTGCGAACGGTTCTCCTTCTGTGGCCTAAGAAGTGAGTTCCTTAGAAAATATTTTATATTCATATAGAATTAATGCTACAATGATTTCCGTTCTCTTTTTCAGCTATTCTTTCTTTATATTTGAGAAATGTTTTACTCTTTCATGAGAATGGAGCCACTGTTATTTATCATGTTTTTATTATGCTGTGCTACTTCGTTCCAGTCGTAGGTGCAATTCTTGCTGATAGTTACTTAGGTCGTTTCAGGTAATCACTAAGACCATGTGCAACATGATGAAAATATACTTAACATTAAATAACATTTATAGGACTATATTATACTTCTCTGTCATATATGCAATTGGAAATATTTTAATGTGTTTCGCTGCAACACCACCAATATCTATTTGGCCAATGTGAGTGGAAATTTCTACTTCATAATCAATTTTACGAGTCTCTTCATAGTTTTATAAAGTCTTTAATTCTCTTTAATAAATAAATATTTCCATTATTTCTTTTAGACAAATGACTTATATCGGTTTGGTTTTAATTGCTTGGGGCACGGGAGGTATAAAACCCTGTGTAGCTGCATTTGGTGGAGATCAATTTCATTTACCACAACAACAACAAAAACTACAGCAATTCTTTTCACTTTTTTACTTCACAATTAATTTTGGTGGATTCGTTGGGATGATTCTCATCCCCATTCTTAGAGAAGCTTTTACTTGCTTTGGAGATGATACTTGCTATGCATTGGGATTTGGATTCCCAGCAGCCCTGATGGTCACTGCATTGTGTATATATCGCAACAATCACAGTCTTATTAAATTACATAGTCCTATTATAATATTTCATTAAACATATATTTTAGTTTTGTTTCTGCTAGGAAGGCCATTATACCGTTTAAAGTATCCCAAGGAGAATATCATGTTGAAATTTATTAACTGCATCTTTGTAAGTTGCATGGGGTAGAATTAATAAATGCAGTACCATATGAGTTTAAAAATGGTATATTTTACAATCACAGTATGCTGTCAAAAAGAAAATGAGTGTTAACGGAGCTCCAAAAGTAGCCAACCACTGGTTAGATTACGCAGAGGATAAATATCCTTCAAAACTAATAATGGATATTAAAATTGTTCTTGCCATTTTGTTTCTATATATTCCACTTCCTTTATTTTGGAGCCTATTTGACCAACAGGTACACTCTTCAAATATATTTTAAAATTGTAACACTAACAGAAGTTTTTTTCATTAGGGTTCTAGGTGGACTTTTCAAGCTTCCAGAATGAATGGAGCATTCCTTGGCACTCAAATGCTACCAGATCAAATGCAGGTCATAACATTATCTGTTAATATTATTCTCTTATCAACATCTATGTTTTGTGCTTGATAAAAATGTATATTACGTTGTCAAAATCCAAGTTCCAGATAAGCCATTGAAAAACTAGAGTTACGTAATTGTAATCTCAATTAGAAATTGTACTATATGGTCTGTTTGCAAGATATCTACTGCCTTTATTAAAGTAATGATTATGCCTCTTATTGATAGGTCATAAACCCAGCCATTGTACTGCTTTTGATACCTCTATTCGACAAACTTATTTATCCCTGGTTTGGAAACTTGCAAATGCTTTGCTCACCATTAAAAAGAATGATCGTTGGCGGAGTGTTTGCTGGCTTAGCTTTTATTATGAGTGGATTATTGGAATTAAAGTTAGAGGTACCACAGATGCAATAAAATTATAGAAACTTTACGCGTTTTTTTCTAAAGATTTTGTATAAGAATTTCATTTTTGGATATATAGGAAACGTATCCTGTTCTACCTGACAAAGGACAGTCTACTCTGAACTTTATTAATACACTGCAGTGTGATGTTGGATTTCTTGCTCCATTTGATTCAACTATTTCTTTGAATTCAGGCTTGAGACAAGTCTTTAACGTGACTGCCAATAATTTAACTAAATACGAATTGTACTTAGTAGCTCCGCCTCAATGCTGGGAGGTTCAATTAGCAAATCCAACCTTGAGCATATTTATTAATACCTCCGAATATCAGGTAAATACTTTGATTGTTGGGTTGATAGGAAAAGATTTGCATCTCTTTAAAACAGATTCAGACGAGTTCAAGAAATCCTTGAGTGGCCGACCTAAACTTCGGTTAGTTGGTCAAAACGATCAACTCATAGAATAAGCATTAATGTCGTTAATCATGTAGAATTGTCTTCATCCGAGATTCTGAAACGTTAAAAAATGTGACGGTTACTGTTGAAAGCAGTAGTGGATTACAAGACAAGTATTTTGTACCTGACAATAATTCTCTCTGTGAATCCACCTACATGGAACTTGAACCCGGCTTGTACGAACCTAAGTAGTATATTCTATGGGTGCATTAGTATTTTATGTGAAAGTTCAAAGAGTATATTTTACACAGAATTCAATACACAATACGAAATCGTGATAATCCCGATGAAACATATAAATCGTCAAATGTTCTGGAACTTGGGGCGGTCTACTTATTGATACTGAGAGAACACAACGGTCTGATAGCGGTATGTAAAATAATTATAGTAAAATAGTAACATGTAATAGATCAAGCCATTTTGTAAGACTTAGCAAAGTCTCTCTTCTTCTTTAGTTTCATAAAATATTCACGATGACTCCAGCAAACAAGATCCACATGCTTTGGCTAATTCCTCAGTATCTGCTGATCTCAATGGCGGAAGTGATGTTCGCTATTTCAGGACTGGAGTTTTCCTTTACTCAGGTATTTGATTCTAACCGGTGAATAAACTTTGCACTTAGCGTTAACGACTGATATTGCGGGCACAAACAGGCACCGAACAGTATGAAAACTGTGACGATAGCTGCTTGGTACGTCAGCGTAGCTCTTGGCAATCTGATGGTCATTATCGTAACTCAAGCGCGCCTCTTCAGGAGTCAAGTAGGTTTTGCGAGTATTGATTCTAATGGAAATAGTAAAAGGGTCACATGTTAATGGGAAGAATTATCAATGATGAAGGCCTACGAATTTTTCCTGTTTGCCGCTCTCATTCTGATCAATATGGTCCTTTTTGCTGTCATGGTCGAAAGATACAGTTTTGTTGTCCTGGAAGCTGACTCAAGTGCCATAGCGGGAAGTGTCATAGAGAACCAAGAGGAATGTCCTTTAATTAAACCATCCTTGCTCAATGGTGGGATATGTGGCCTATCGGGAATCTCCGTTAGCCCTAGAATGAAGTCTGGATGCTTTTCAAAGAGGATACCACGGTAGATGAAGTCTATCACTTTCTTTGATTTTTTTTTTAAAGACACGTTTTAAAAATTCTAAATATAACTGTTGAACAAGTATATAACGAACTCATTCGACGTTAAATTGTCTTATCTTGGTCTTCCTTGGTTAAATGATAGCTATTGACAGGTGCGACATTTCGTTGACAAGATGATGACTATGTGTAGACATAGATTACATTGACAATTTAAAATAATAATTATCTAATCTAATCAATTTTACCTATCAACGCATTGCCGTTTTGTCGCACCTGATAGCATTATTAATTTATGACGATTATAACTGTAAGAAAAGGATTAATATAATCCATCAACATCATAAACGTATATCTCAAAGAACAATATCTATCGAATTGATACAATTATCTAAAAAATATGAAAAGAATCAATCAGCACCAGAATTTTAGTTAATCAGAATACTCAACTGTCTGCGATTATGAATAACTTCTGTCTAACGTTATAAACATTCGACATTTTCCTACTTAATTTATAATATATTTCTTCGACTTCCGAGAACTTCAAAAGGGAAAGGTAGTTTTTTATCATAAACAGGAATTCGCTGGCAGTAAATGTCTCTTAACACTAGGTTTACGGACGTTTTTTATATACCTATCTCTACGTAGGGGCTGCACCCGTCAAATTGACGGGTCCCGTAAACCTAGTGTTAAGAAACTCTTATCGGATTATGAAGCACATCTAATGGCGAGATATAGATATATTACAAAGCGATTGCTCATTGAGTGTGATTTGTTGGAAATGAAACAGATGATAATCGGATATTACTCGTGATATGGGATCAATTGTAAAAAGTTAATCAGTTGGCGACTTGATGCGAATGAAAGAAGGTGAAAAGGGAAGAAGATACTTCCATCGGCTAAACTATAAAGAGTACCATGGCAAGGGAAAATAAAGAGACTGGGAAGGAGATTCAAAGTAAGTCCCAGTTCAATTTATATTTTAAGAACAAAATTTGTACAAGTACAGTTGACTTAATCACATGATATCATGCTAGTGTCTCTTAGAGGGAGTATCTCCTCTTTGTCAATTACATTCATTATGACAGTGCTTATTCTCTTTTGTAAAGATTTATTAGACGTCCTATTGCTGTTACTATTATTAATTATTTAGACTCGACGCACTAGGTCTAAAGTGAATTCCCTAAAGGGAAGTCTGATTGATACATGACCCACTTTTCGAAGACACGAATTGAGGAACCGTTCTGCATTAAAGAGTCTAGCAAACATTCGTTTCTTATTTTTCGTTTTTCATTTTTCAATTCTGTGCGAAATGGCAGGAGCGCCGTGTTTTTTATATGCTGACTGATTCCATTTGAAAGCCAAGAGATTACTTCAACAAGGCCACGTCCCTGAGACTCTTAAGTCGGAATAATCTCAGATATTCTTCGCCGCCTTGTCTTTCGTAGCTGCGGCTGAATACTAAAGATCTCAGAGACCATAACAAGTGCAATGGTGGGCGATTCAGTATGTAAAATATTTAAGAAACGTTGGACAAAATTTGCCACGCATATATAAGTATATTGTACTTCTGATTCAGAGACTCGGTGAAACAGACTGGCCTTAATCCAAACAAGATTTCAAGCTGGTTTCGATGAATGAGTGAAAGTGTGATAGATATGGAAGAAAAATGGTTAAAAAAGATTTTTTTTTAATATTTAAATCAGTGTTATGTATATACTCAGATATCAAGGATTCTGATTACGAAACAATTGTTACTTGTAAACGAGACAATCTATAGTCCGATTACGCTCATTCTGAACTCGTTTGTTTGATATGATTAATCATACATTTCTTATCAATTATTCTTGTACTAATATTGTACTAAGGAAATTTTTGACATTCAGTCTACTTTTTTCTCTTGTTTTCAGGTCGCTCGGAAGATGTAACAGATCTTGAGAGTACAGAGGAGGTGAGATTTATTTATAAGTTATGAACCTGTCTAAACTTTTTACATAGTTTATAAAGTTCTATAATTTCCGGATGGTGAGTAATAGATTGTGCATTGAGGATTACTAGTAACTGCAGGCTAACTGAAGTAATTAGGTCTTTACTTAGTGTAAGGGTGTATACCCTAGGTAGCTAATGTGATAAGCCCCTACGCGGTGATCGATTAATTACGGGTTTTCAAGAGGATTTAGTTCTGAATTATGATAACGCTTCTTCATAAATGATCGGTTCGATTTCGTGAGGCGCTTACACACGTTGCGTTCAGAAGACAAATTCTGCATTTGAACTGTACTATCATAATTAGCATACGCAATCACTTAATTTATTATACAGCTTGTTCAAATAATATGCGTTCCAAGTACCAGCAGGAATCAGTCAAACTAATAAATATTATACGGGAACAATTAATTTACATTTTATAATCGTTTAACAGAGGTTCAGGGAAATCAAAATTTCTTATCGGAATTTTGTCCACTGAGCTCCATTCTCCCGTCTCAAGATTTCTTTCTGTTTAGTCGTAAATTACTGAACGATACGGAACCACTTATATTCAATAACTCTATTTCTAAACAAAAAAGGGATCAATAAAAAAAAGTAGTTCGTGTCCTGAAGAGCAATATTTAACTAATAATATAATATTTGTTCTCGATAAGCAGTCTCTAGGCGGCAGGACGGGGCAATTTGTTCCGCTAATAAGAGATAAGCAACGATAGCCGAATTTAGTGTAAAATAAAAGCCTGTGTATAAATAAAATAATGGAAAGAAGCAACAATGTGAATATTATGGAAACGCATTTTGATGAAGGTTTGCGAGTAATTGTTGAAAGACGCGGTAGTGTCAGCAAAAGACGTAAGCGTTCCGGCGAACATAGTTATGTTCTCTACCAGGAACTTATCGAGAAGGGAAGAAATGCATTAATAGAAAAAAGAAAATCACGAGTAAGTCACGTCAATCAAGCACTCGATCTATCACACTGCTGATAATTGCATCCAGATTGCAAATGAAAAAACGTACTCCCAACAAAGCAGCGGATCCTGCTATATATAAATAATTTAAGTTCATTATTAATTTACGAAGAATTTTTTACATGATATTTGTATATTTAATCATTTATTAGTGTATCGCTCGTTCCAGTTTTCAATAACGGCAAATTAATCGCTGTATAAGTAATAGTCTATGACCCCACTTCTCATAACATCATGCCGCCACGCTGATTGATTCTTTACCGTATGGTCAGTGTTCCCAAACTTCTCGTCATTACGCTGACACTTTGGTAGTGGGGTAGCAGCACGTTAGCAGTGGGATAGCTACTCGCTAGTAGTGGCTCGCTAGTATTTGCCCCGTTAGCCCCAATTCTTTTCAGTACTCATAAGGCCACCGCGCGGTGAGTTTCTCTTGATAGGAACTCACTGACAGTAGAAGCATCACGTGCTTTTTTTTTTTATTTCTCACTGTAGAATAATGTCTTGGACTCTTTTAGAAGCTAGTGCTATCCGGTAATTTATAATTCCCGATGCAATTTTTATTCTCTATGTCATTGTGATAAATCTATTGTTATTATATAACCTCATTTGATTATTAATTTTATTTACGTGTTTTTGCTATTTATTATATTGCCCTCGCATCATGGTTATTGAACGTGGAATTGTAAAGCAGGTAACAGCTTCTCATCTATTTTAACAAGGCCGTTTCCCTAGAATTGAACGATGCATTGTATAATATTCTCATTGCATTCTGTACTATTCAATAACGTGGTATTGTAGTGTGATTTATAACTCAATCTGCGGAATTATTTAATTTGTGTTTAAATGTTCGTTAAATAAAAGGCACTTTTACAATTTCTCTTGCAATACATTATGACTTTTTACTAGTGCAGAGTTTTCGAAACTTGCTGTTTCCTTAACTTAAGCAACTGTATGAAAAAAACTTGTCAAACTGGTTAATTATTGATGGTCTGAAGAATTCGCCACTGGATATAAGTGATCTTCCGCTTCTTTACTGTCTGCTTATTAAGTACATGTAGTATTTTCAGTAATAAAGATTGTTAAGAAGTATTTGATCTGCTTGGTCATCATTGATTACGTAAATGGTAACGAAATCGTTGAGTTTCAACGCATTCACTAGCTTATGCGTTTTCTTATCTACGTATGTGCGTGCAGGCAATAATTGAACTGTGGGATCATTTCCATTAAATTTTCAATACGAAACGGTACAATACACGAAGGCTTACTTGCAGTAGTGCGCTTCACTGCTTATGACACACAGCAAACAATGAAGTTTACAGACGATTAGTACAACTGTAAAAATTATGACTGAATGTTTGCTCCATAGTATTCTGTACAGTATTATCATGCTGTTCGTTATTACCTGAGGAAAAGTTGGTACTAGAATTCAGGCGAAATCAGATATGATAGCAGGACAAGGCGTTTTAACGGTTCGTGACGATTAGGCGGAACTTTTCAGAAATGAGTATTTGTATATCTGGGTGCGATAATTAAGAACTAGACATCCTTCAATAAATTCTTGGAATCTTGTAATCATAATTATGTGTCCTTCAGTACACGTCCGGCAATATTATATTGTTATAGAAATGCATATATAATTTTATATATTTTCTATTCTGAAGGCATAAATATGAATTCATAGAGAATTGTGTTCAAATAAACTTGCTCAATCGATTCAGCAGATTTGTTTATTTAGTATGTATAGCAAAGCTAACCGAGTAGAAAGTAAAGGTCACTGAACGGCAATGGAGTCGAATATTGTGACATAATTATACAAGCTTTGGGGACAGGTGGAGTTTCTCATGCATGAAGACACATTATAGCTGTGTATTTAGTTTGCTCATGTGAAATTGATTATGATTACAGAAGCTCAAATATCCAAAAGCCGTCTTCTTCATCGTCACCAATGAATTCTGCGAGCGATTCTCCTACTATGGAATGCGAAGTGAGTTCGTTGAATTATTCTTAAGTTTTATTAAATACTTATACATTCACTTACACACTTACACAATTTATACATTCTTATTAATTTACTTTTTTCCAATTTTACAGCAATTCTGGTGTTGTATCTACGTAACAAACTCAACTACACCGATGACACGTCTACTGTCATCTATCATATCTTCTCTATGCTTGTATACTTCTTTCCATTGTTGGGAGCCATGCTTGCAGATTCTTTACTTGGAAAATTCAAAACGATATTTTACGTGAGCATGATTTATGCTCTTGGACAGTTGCTTCTATCAGCCAGCGCAGCGCCGCCGCTAGGATTGCCAGCAGCGTTAGTATCTTGAAAAACTTTTCATTAGTTTTAAAGCACAAAAATTTTGAAGAACTATTAAACACTTTTAATGCACGTGGTTAAATGTTTTGCTTGAATTGCAGAGAAATTTCTTTCGTTGGTTTACTTCTAATTGCATTGGGAACTGGTGGAATAAAACCATGCGTATCTGCTTTTGGCGGTGACCAATTTATTCTGCCGCAGCAGGAACGCTACTTGTCCATCTTCTTCTCCGTATTTTACTTCGCCATTAATTCAGGATCATTGATATCCACTTTCGTTACTCCAATTCTAAGGAGCGACGTTTCCTGCTTTGGGGAAAATTCTTGTTATTCATTGGCATTCTTCGTTCCTGCAGTTCTCATGATATTATCCATAAGTATGTTATTTTTGGAATAATGAATTTAAGAAATTAATTTGAAGTAATTGATTAATGTTGTTCTATTCTTTTGTCAGTTATCTTTGGAATAGGAAAGAAATTGTACATTATCAAGGATCCTGAAGGAAACATTATGTTTGATGTGAGCAAATGCGTCTGGGTAAGTTTGAAATATTTTGTATGGATTAATTAGATTGGCAGATGTTTTATAGAAACTTAGTTTTATCTATTTTGGACATAGAGTGAAAAATACGTGTACCCTCAAATCAGACAAGATTTGCATAGGAAAAGTTCTAATTATTGACTTTTTAATATCTTTACATGTCATGTTGTTGTGTTGATTGCTTTTCGATATTCCTGATGCAATAGTGATAGAGTGACTTCAAGCTCATTGATAAGTGTAAGTAACATGTTTTATTTATTGGAAAAATGTGTAGTATGCACTTAGCAAGAATTGCTGCTCGAAGAAAGTCGAGAGAGAGCACTGGCTTGATCATGCTGATGATAAATATGACCGAAAGCTTATCGAGGACATAAAAGCGGTCGTGCAAGTTCTTAAGCTTTTCGTTCCTCTACCGGTATTCTGGGCTCTTTTTGATCAACAAGGATCAAGGTGGACATTCCAGGCTACGAGGATGAACGGCGAACTTGGTAGTTACACTATAAAAGCTGATCAGATGCAGGTCATCAATCCACTCCTGATTCTTGCCTTCATTCCACTCTGTGAAAGTTGCATCTATCCGCTTTTGGCAAAAATTCGAATCATCAACACTCCATTGAAGAAGATGGTTACAGGCGGATGTTTGGCGAGCTTGGCATTTATCGTTTCTGCTCTGGTCGAATTGAATTTGGAGGTACACAACATTATTTTACCTATTGCATGTTCTTTTCTATAAACGACATATTCCAACATATTTTCTTCTGTCCTCTAGACAACGTACGCGGTAGTCCCGTCTGCGGGTTTGGCGCAGTTTAGAATATTCAATACCTTGGATTGTACCATTCCTATGACTATCGGCAATGAAACAGTCACTCTGAATGGTCTGAGCTATTGGGAGGATAAGTATGTTGAAGCATCGGGTACAGCATCTGTGAATTATACAGCCAATTTCGCAGCCTGCAGTTTAGCAGGACTTTCAAATGAGATTGGTCAATATTCAGGTATATTTTGAAAAAGACGTTGTACACCAATTTATTAAGGTTTGTGTATTGAGTCTATCTAATAAGTGAAATTCATGTTGTAGGAACTCTTGAAGGTCCGGAGGCAACAGCCACATCCTGGGCAGTAACGAGAACCGGATTGAGTTACCAGTATGAGGATAAAGTTGATAAAACAACAACCGGTGACCCAGCTGCGCGTGGTTTAATATTTTTGGATAGCTACATGTCGAATACGGCTAGTCTACGTTTTATAGCAAATTCAAAAACTGCGTTAGAATTTAAAATAAATTCGACATTCAGCGAAACGGAATTGACTAAACTGGAGTATGGGACTTATGATATTTATCTGGATGATAATTTGGTTCAGACATCAGTACCTATGAAACTGGGCGGTATCTACACAGTTGTAGGATCCTTATCGAATTCGACTGCTAGTGTTAATACAATAACAATAACAGATCCAAATTCCATGCATATGCTATGGCTAATTCCACAGTATGTCCTCTTGACATTGGGCGAAGTCATGTTCTCAATAACTGGATTGGAGTTTGCTTTTACGCAGGCCCCAGTCAGTATGAAATCCATTTTAACGGCTGGTTGGTTGCTGACCGTCGCTTTTGGAAATCTTATCGTTATTATCGTGGCGGAAGTCTCTTATTTCAATAGCCAGGTATACCAAATTTTAGTGTTTTTTTTTTAACATTAAAACTATTACTCCAAATATCCTGATGTAATCCAAATCTTTTTTTACAGGCTAACGAATTCTTTCTCTTTGCTGGACTTATGCTTGTCGACATGTTGATCTTTTCCATAATGGCCAAATTTTACAAATACGTCGAGGTACCTAACAATGAATCTCAAAATGGAGATATTGCATTGGAGAGTAAAACAGGCACGGTAAATGAATCCTTCAGGGGAGACGATGAGAAATAACAACAATGGATGTTAACGACAAGAAAGCAAAAAGAACAAGATACGAAATTTTTGAAGACCATCTTGTTCGTGCTAAACACGTATTAATGTATATATTTTTGTATTGTATTCCGATCACCGTAGGAGATAATGGTAAAGAGGGCCAATCGACGAATGGAACCCAACACTACACGAAAATTCTTGATTTTTTACACGAGAATCTTTGTGTAGAGTTATTGCGCGGATAGCTGGTTCGTGTAAAGTTGGGCCCCACTCCAATCGATGTGTATTTTGTGTCTGACACGAAATTTATGAGAAATTAATCCCCTCTAAAACTCTTATACTGGTTCAAGCATATGTCCTGTGCCCACTGTTTTCAGTAGCTGTAAGACACAAAATCCCATAGGGCTGGTGCACCTCTTCACACGTATTTCCTCGGTGCTTCAGTTGTACATAGCTGATACTCAAGGACTGTATTCATCTTGTTTGTACGTTGAGTATCTATTATTGATAATGAAAATAAAAACTATTTGATACAATACTTTTACAAAAAAAATTCTCCCACTTTATTGAATTTGTAGAAAAATTTTTTAAAACTAAATGCATATTGTACTATATATTTCTACTTACACTATATTTCTTTTTTTATTTTATGAACATTGCGCGTGTGTAAGAAATTCAATTCATTGATGAAACTTATACAAGATCTAAAATTTGATTTTTAATAATCAGCCTGTAAATAATTTGAGATATCAACATTATTTAATAGTAAATGTTAATCAGATTGTAATAATAAATTTCAAGATATCTACTCCATACTCGAAGTACAAGGAACTTTAAAGGATACTACTAAAAACATTATATTTCGCAGGTTTTGAACAGTTTTCAAGCAAGATCCTTGCAACTATATCAATTATATTGAAAAATGAAATATGCCTTACGTTTTTTAACTCCCTTTTTAGCCGGTTACTCCAGATGTAACATTTGAGAAAAAAATCGCTTTTCTAAAGATACAATTTTTACATTCTTCCTGCTTTCGGGAATTGCAATCATTAACAGCGTATATCTCATTCATAGTTGCGTCCATATCGAATATAATACAATAGTCAGTTTACCCAAGGGTTGAAATAATATTTAGTTATGTGTTCAGTGTTCAAAAATTATAAGGTGAATATATATCTGTCTTTCCCATCCGCCACCACATGATATATAGGTAGAGAATATAGAACAGATGCAAGCGACATCAGCGGTGATCTCAATAACCTCAAAACATAAAAAGAAAAAAGATTCATGCCAACAAGATCAGAACGGCCTCGACGCTCATAGAAGGAAGTCGAGTCCGTTCGGGTGGACAAGATCACTGCGTAGTAGATATAAAATGTGATTGCTACGGCTGGTATCCACGAAAACGAGTAAAAGCACACGAAAATAGAGAGGCGTATTAATAGAAAGGTGCGTAATCCGCGATGATGTCGTGTCTCGAGAAACAACAGCGGCACCAGCAGCAAGCTGGTTCAGTCGAAAAGGACGGCGCTGCGCCAGAGCTGATCTTCAAGCTTAAGTGGCGGCCCACCGGGAAATCATCATCTAGGAGCAAAGCCGGTGATAAAATCATCGAACTTGGCATCTGGGACGCACCTAATGACTCCTCGGCACCGCTCGATATCACGTCCTTCAGGTGTTACCTAGTGAGTTGTCTTGTTGTGCTCCTTTCCTAAAAATTTTCCAACTATTTTCCCGGACGCAGTACCATCGTCGACTCATCCCCCACTATTAGATCCTCTGATACCCGCACGACTCCATTTTGGTTGCACGATTTTCTGCAAAACGCAATTTCCAGAAAACTCGGTCTTTTCTCTCCTTGGATGATGTTACGTACTCTTAGTGGTGTCATTGGTAATCCAAAAACTTTTTCTTTGATGTATGAGATGTTTATGCACTGTTGTATTTTTATTTATTTATTTACTTTTATACCCAGGGAAGAGGGAGATATGTAGAGTATATTTGTTTTTTAAATAAATTTGAACATTCACATTTTCTAGTACCTAAGAATATTTTTTCATTCCGTGTAGTGCTATTGATTAGGTTTTTATTGAGATTATTATGAAATTGATATTTTTGGTTGTTGTATCAGGAAACAGCTGATTTTGCGGGCAGAGTCGAGGATGTTATCTCGCCCAGTGAGTGTATGTAATGTTTTGTGTTTCAGTGGGCTAATGTAGGATTGTCTGAACAAGATCGTATCAGTTATGTTGACAGTGATGGTGATGAAGTCCCTATAGATTCCCAATGTGAATTTCTTGAGGCTCTAAAGGTAAATGATACAATTAATGTGAGAGTATATTTTGTACAGAATATAAATTTTAGTGATTTAATTATGTATTTCAGTTTGCCAGATCCCGTGCTAAGAAAGATCAGAACGTATTACTTTTAATTGATTCTGTCAATCAAGAAAACGTGAGTAATCCAAAAACTATTAATTGGGAAAACGCAGAAATCAATTGTTCCAAATCTCAGAGTTTTTTCAAATTCAAAACACCTCAGTTTCCTCCAAAAAATACTATGGCTCCCATTACTGTTAGCACTATTACCGAAAGGGTTAGTCAGATGACGCTGGAAGAGAAATTGAACAATTCCACGATGCAGCTATCAACATCTAGTGACACGACACCTCCACCATGGTTTAAGAATTACATGGAAATGGTAAATATTTTATAGTAAAATTATATTTTCTATAAACAGATATTTTATGCTTTCTCTTTACAGCTTAAAAAGGACATAGTGACCGAAGTATCAACTAAAGTAATGTCCAATGTAATGGAAATTTTGAATAAGAGATCTGAAGAACCCTGTCACTCTTATTCCCATTATTCATCTCGGTGGGAAAGGCATTCTCGTGACTCTGAAGAAAGGTTGCATCACAAGAAAATGAAGAAAGTAACTGAAGAAGCAGAATTGAACGATGCTCTGCTGTCATACGATCTACAGGATGATCACCTTACGTGGAAAGTTAAAAGAATCGAAAATCAAAAGAGAGCACTTCAAACAAAATTGGAACGCTTGGAACAGAAGACCCGGGTAATTCTGGAGAAGAAGAAAAAGCGTTTCCGTGAAGGCTCTACGAACTCGAACAATCTGGAGGAAGCCAGTAAGAAGTCCGAGGCCTTGGAGGAATCAGAAAAGTCGAATTCAGTAAAGAATCCACATTATTTACCAGCTGAAACAACGGACAGGTCTATCGATATCAAGACCGAGGAATCTGTAACAAACGTCGCTAATCATCCTGAGGTGAAACTTCGCATGAGCTGTTCTGTAACCGGACATGAAATGCTTGATAAATCCAATATAAAGTCAACGGATTACTACAGCGAATCCAACAGTGACAACATTAGCATTATTTCTAACACCAGCCATACCTCTGATCAGGATCACAACTTTGAGATGATCCCTATGCCATCCTGCATTGTTGGCAAGACGTCCCCTAGCGTTGATGTCGACTCTAAGGAGAAGATTTCCACCGAGGATAACTGTCTGTCTCACAATAATCTCAATTTTGTGTTTTACGATGCTGAGAGCGATAGAAATAATAACAGGGATTCACCCAGCTTCGAGTTACTCTCGGAACCGGCGTCACCAGCATTATCGATTCACATGGACGAAGATCACTTTCACTCCGACGATAAAGAAATCGATGCGTACGTATTGAGTTCAAATATCGAATTCGATAAAGTGGATCCAATCCCTAAGAGACTGGGGTCCCCATACGTGGTCGACCTCGAAGGGAAAATATACAAGAAGATCCATAACGATTCCGACACGAGTATTGACGTCAATCTGGAGAAACGTCCTGGTGGCTCTTATTCTTACATTAGCAAAACACTACCGATCCACACCATCGACCAGGAGGAACCTGCCAAGATGTTCAAATCAGATTATGCTCTGGAGAGTCACCCTAAAGAGTGTGATTCGAATTTGGAAGCCAAATGCTGTCATGCAAGCTATGCTGCTAACACTGAAAAATTCTCCAGCAAACCGAAGAAGGTCGAAACGAAACTAGAAACGCCCAGGAAGTCGCGTCAGGATTCTCAGGACCTGGGTAACGAGTCCACCGAGTCAACACAGAGTTTCAGCTCTCATACAACCTCAAGTCCGGAGAGCAATGCGTTCGCATTTGCAGAAGTTCACAGTGGTTCAAGTTACAGTACCCACAAGTACGTATTCGTCGATCATAACGCCAGCAAGGGACTTGGTGAAACATACTCCAAAACCAGCCCTGGTAAAAGTCAGGAGCCTACCAAGAACAAGAGTACGGCCTCAACTAAGCATCCTAATGAATATCCCAGCAAAACTTCTTCCTGTTACTGCACTGACCAGGTATACGGAGTTGGTGAAACAGCTTCAAGGAAATCTGCTCCAGAATTAGGTCTGGGTCCCGCAGATCCCGTTCACATTCTCCCAGAAACTCTGGTCACTGGTGCTGTGCACGTGGCGTCGAAGGCTTACACTACAGCACGGAAAGTCCTTAACAAGATTCGCACCCAATCGGTAATGCTACGTGAATTAGAAACAATATGTATTCCTGGTGATATCCTAATGAGTTTTCAAAATTCCCTGTTACTGGGGATAGTTAAAGTACGCCGGACTACGTAAAGGAGTCTAAAAACGGCTTTTTTGAACGGCACATTTTTCTTTCTTTTTCCACTTTTTTAGTAAAACTTTAACATTCATATCCATATAATTATCCTTATTCTAGTCCTCTGTACCCTTTATACGTCAAATATATCTTTTACAAACATTCTATGCTAATTCCTTTATTCAGCTATTACAGTAACAACAATAATAATAATGCTTCCATTGTCCATATATTACAAGGAGTAAAAATTAGTTACCAATGTAACTGCTTTGCATGCTCGATGTTCTCAAAAGAGAAAAACATACTAGCACAGTAATAATAGATTCTAATCCTTTCAGATGGATGAAGCTCAAAAGATGAAAATGGGTTGGTGATCGGCTCCAAGAACAGACTGTCAACAGGAAGAAGGATGAATAAAAAATTAAGATATAAAAAACAATGTCCTGCGACATCCTTGACTCCTGCGAACGAATCCCAATAAACCACGGCGAATCGACGAAGGCTAAATCATTTACCGACCGAGAGGTAGATTAAGTAAAGTGAAGCGAAACGTTCAGGTACGCTATTGATAACTAAGATGGTGCCGAATATTAATTTATCCAAACTAATTTCCTATCAAGCGTTATTAAACTAATTTCAGTGAAAGGCGTAAAACAGTGACCCTTACATTGCTGTTCTCTTATTAGATCGTTCCTAAGGAATATTTGTTTTCGCCTTTGTCGACTAATATATTTGTTCATTTGATTGGCAATATTATAGCAATGGAGGATATTTCGATAAGATTGCGTTGATGGTTTACGCTCCCTTCTCTTTTCTCCTTTATATTAGACTTTTGAATGATTGGCTGTGGTTATACGAAAAGTAAACGCGTGAGTTCGAATGAATATATATATATATATTTTTTACCTCGATGTAGAAACGAAAGATTCTCTTTAGGGAGAAACTTCAGTTTCGAAGGAGTATCGACGGTAATAATAATGTACCGATGTATACCGTAGGCACTTAAGAATGGCTCAGTTCTCTCTCAAAAAAAAGTTTATGAAAATGGAAAAAAAGAGAAAGAGAACAAATGAATGACCAATTCTTTGGTGGTTACTGTGCAAATTGTATTGTAATCTGTAGTCTATTACGAATCCGTAGAAACACGATTATCATAGAATTCACGAGGACGAATAACGATAATCTCTATACGACGAGGTTTCGAGGTTTCATTTTGGAGAATAATAAAAGAGAACCAGTGAAAAGTAACATTGGAAATACTCGGAATCTCAAGAAGGAAAAATATAAAAACTATAAAAAAATAAGATAAAAATATTCACTGTCTAAACGATCGATTGTTTCAGGTATCTATTGCTAATCAGTGTAGATGCTTGTGTAACTACAGGATGGGTCAGCAGGTACTTACAAATTTGAAATGTTAATTGTATAAACCTACTTTATTGCACATGCAATTACAGGCGGTCATATGGAAGAACACATCATAGAGTTACACATACAATTTTTCGAAATGACCTCCCTAATTATCTATAATTTTTTCAAGTCGTTTCTTGAAACTGGCAAATGTTGATTGTGAAAATGCTCAGGGTTTATGTTGGATATTTCAGTTTTAATCGCTACTTTCAATTCGGATATTGTTTTGCATGGTGTTCGGCAGACACGATCATTCAAATATCCCCATAAGAAAAAATCGCAGGGGTATAGATCGGGAGAGAATGGCGGCCAGTCTAAGCCGACACCATATTTTGTTGGATATCCCAAACCAATGACTCGATTCCTGCACGCTTGATTTAATAGTTGGAATACCGATTTCGTGCGATGGAGGAGTAGCACCATCTTGCATAAACCAAAAATTACTAAAAAATTCTTGCGTTTGCACCAAGGGAGAAAATGATTCTGCAACACGTCTTTGTAAACAGTGCCTGTAATTGTCGATTCAATAAAAACAGGCCTGAAAACGTGTGTCGCAGATATACCACACCAAAGGGTTACCTTTTAAGGGTGCAAATCACGAATTTCTGCAATGCAAGGATTTTCGTGTGCCCAAAATCGGAAGTTTCGTTTGCTAACATAATTATTCAAACAAGAATGGGCTTCATCAGAAAAAAAAGTTTTTTCACAATCGATTTGTTATTCTTCCAACAATCGTTTCATATTTTGAGCAAACTGAAGTCTCTTCTCTTTGTGAAATTCATTGAGTGGCTGTAGAAACTGAATTTTGTACGGCCGTAGCTCTAACTCCTTCAACATTCGTCGAACGCTTGGTTTTGAAACACCCAGCTGTCTAACAGCAACTGCTTCAGATGTGGAAGGCTGTTCAGTCATTATCATTTCGAGTTTACGTATGTTATCTGGTGTCCTTACAGTTTTTGTACTGGTTTGCATTGCTTCTGTGTCATCGTAAACTGCATCCGTAGGTTAAAATTTTTCGTATAAACTATAAAATGTGAACAAATTTCAATAAATAATTAGTAGTATACTAACAGTATTTGATGAAGTTTCATGAATACATATGGCGTTATGTAACTATATTTACTATGTACAATTACCAGAAACCTTTTTTCACATTTTACCTATCTATTACCTGTTTAGTGTAGCCGCTGCTGGAGTCTTGTCCGAATTTTTTATGATATTCTCTTTGTACATCTATTACGCTTTGATGGTTTTTCGCCATTGATAAAAACAAGGAAAACTTTTTACGATTGTGTACCGATTTATGCTAATGAGATCGATGTTGGACTGGTACAAGTAGGATGAAAACTAGACGCCATACTCTACTCAATTCTTTATTTGAACGTTACTTAACATTGTGCAATTATGTGTAAGTCGTGTTTTATATACGTAAGTACCCGCTGACCCACCCTTTAGATTACGACATGATACGACACGGTATTATTGGATACGAAGTTCACCATAGTTTCAAAAATGCATAACGAGACGAATAAAAAGGATGACGATTTACGACGAACACGATAACAAAATATTTCATAGTTTCCATTCTTTTGAGTTTATTTAATGTAGAGAATTTAAAAACAACAAGATTGTGCATAATTTACAGAGTTCGATAGATAGCAAACATATTTGGCAACGTAAGGAACATGTATGTCTTTTGCCTAAGAAGCTTTAACCCCCCCACTTAAGCGTTACCCTGAGATATACTCGAGGTAAATAATAGGTTTTCTGGATCACAGTTGCCGCTATATAGAATCCAATAAAACCAATACTATTTAATGTAAAAACATTTATTTCTTTAATTAACTACAAGTAAGTGCCCTGGTTTTTAATTACGGCTTGCCACCGCATTTGGATTTCCTGATATCGCCCTGTTTTTGAACCTTGTGAAATTTCGTGTTCCAGAACGTGGATGGATTCCGTCCATGTTTTGTACCGTTTCCCACTTAGATTGCGCTTCAACTAATAAAAGCGATTGTAATCATGCGAATTTAAATCCGGAGAGTAAGATGATTGTTCCCAACTGTCCAGATGGTTGTCCTTGAGCCAAGCTAAGACTGCGTGTTTTATGTGGCTAAGCATTATCATGCAGGAGGATAACGATTGAGTAGCCCTTAGATGCCATCCATTGTGGAATATTTCGATCCGGAAAATTTTAGTAACACTCAGAAGTAACAGTTTCGTCCTTCTCATAGAGGTGCCAAAATGCAATACTACTGAAATCTATACCCAGAAGTAACAAGCGCTTAGGCTCAGCGAGTTGTGCAGTAAAGCTCGGCAGAGTTTCATGCCTTGCAACTTAAACTCTGTTGATCCTTTTCTGGTGGACGGTACAATGACACCCAAGTCTCATTAATAGCCGCTGTTCTGTTTAGCCTTGTCTTTTGTTATTGGTAGAGGAGAAGGTTATGTTTGCACGACACCTCGCAATTTCAGTTGATTTTTGAGTTCATAGAGTATCCATTTATCCAGTTTTTTGTCATACCGAAGTCTTCAGTTAGAACTTCACTGCAGTAGCCCTTTGATATCCCAGTTTTTTTTGTGAGAGACTCCTTAATGTCCACGCTCTCGATTCATCTGAACATTTTTTTAAGCCAAGGCTCAGCAAACGGGACAAACATGATGGGGCCCATCTCTCGTATCATAGGCGTCTGTCCTCTCGCCGTGAAATAACTGAACTTAATGACGCACTGTGCGTATTGCGTAAGCACTGGAGCCGAGTGCATTTGTAAGAACGATGAATTTCTTGAAGCACTCCAATTTAGCAAGACACAAAATTCGATGAAAACTCGTTGCTGATAATCGTTAACGGACAAGACAAGTTACTGTCTCTCCATTGTTAGCACTACTGAACTATAAACTACGATGTGTGTATTACGGAAGGATTGTACAATACAATTTAATTGATATTTTTTTCTCGAAAGTTCAAGCATTAAATAGGGGCAGCTAAAAAAGTAGCGGCAAGTTTGATTCAGACAACCTAATCAAACTGCAAGGGAGTTAATATACGTGCAATAAGCTGATATGTGTCGCGACTTCAATAACCGAAGTATGTTAAACGTGATATCAATCTGTAGAGAGACGCATTTGATATGCTGAATAAAAAATTTAAAAAATGAATGTGGATAAAATAAAATGCATGTGAGATTTTATCTTTTCCATTATTTACATTAGTTTGTAAGTAAAAAAGAAGTAACTTTTCATGATGTATTGGCATAATAATTTGCAATATGTTACAAATGGATCTACATATATAATATAGAAATACTATTCATAGATTTCCCGCTAAAAGCAACGGATATGTTCGGACAGTACATGTGGCGCCATCTTTTTCCTACAATATAAATCTGTATCAACAATTACCTACGCTTACATATCTGAATTATCGTTCGTTATTTTTGATTGATAATATTTAACTGATTATCTCAAAGATGGCCCCATGGGTATTATTCAAGAGATATTACTTTAGACAGGGTGTCTCAGCAGACACCACCGAAAATCCACGTTGAAACACATTCTAATATTTTTCTCCATTTGATTTTCATTTTTTTAACAATTATGAAGTTTATACAAATAAAAACCTAAGGAATAATTTAATTTGATAGGTTATATTATGTTTGTGAAGTATGGTTAGGAAGATATGGTAAGTAACACCCTTGATAATCTTTTTCTTACCTACCAACGATCAATTTTGATGGCTGGGTTATCTGAGACTGTGACTGAATATAGATAGACTAAACATGCCCGTGTATTCTGTGCTGCGCGATTCTGATATGTAGAATATATATTTATATATAGCATTTCAATTAGTAAAGCCGATCTGTAAGGTTTCCGGGACACCAAAGCTCGCGTGACACCATATCCCATAAGAAGTCTATTTACCCCTTCGACCAAAACTGAGACACCCCATGCAACTACTGGTGGGTTAAGCAGGAAATCGGTGAACTGGAATCTGTAAAGAGCTAGACAATTGTAGACAATACGATAATTATACGTATCTATCGGTTTCAAGTTGATTAGTTGAAATACGTAATGTATCTTGTGTATCTGTACACGTTAATAAACTATAGGTATATATACTATGTATTTCAGGTCTCGTTAGACGCCAGTGGAAGCATAGTCAATATAAACTTCTGAAACTTGATCCTGTGAGAGATATAAATCCAATAAACGAAAAACGAAGAAAAACAAAATAAACACGTCATTACAAGACATAGAACAAAGCATGTTCGTCATGGTGAAAAGGATGCGGACAGAACATATAAGCTCTGTCGAATCATCTTTTATTTGAACAGTGATTACTACTTTGCCTAATTTCTAAGGAATGACATTGCATCTGTCAGTTATACATATAATTATTTTGATCTTTTTCTTCAAATTTCTCTCCGTATCTTTTTTTATTATTCAGTATACAGCATTTATTTTGTCGAACGACGAACCATCGAGTATTTACAAATTTTTCATAAATATTACACGGTATATTACATTTATGTATCTTAGAAATACATTCACGTTATTTTTCTATTACCCCTTTGAAAATTCTCTTGGTGGATTCCTGGATGAATTCCAACGATATTTTAGTCCGAACAAGGATCTTTCCTACTATTATTAATCCCTTATGCCGAAGTCTGTACAAAAGTAGGTACAAAATCGTCATCTGGACGATAGATTGGACCATCTTTATTCGTTTAACAGACAAAGGGACCCAAAGAAAAGAATCAAAATGGTAGCAGCAATACGCAGAGAAACTCGAGTTACTTTTATAAATTTCTGTAAAAAAGAAGTTACTCAGTCGCTCAAAAACAATATATCCTAGAACATTTCCTGGATTCCTCGCCGATGCTGTCTAGATCCCTGGGTTTCCTATTAGCGTGACGACCCTCGAGCTTCTCCCGTGTGTCACTTCCGGGCGCATCCTTAGTAATACCGTCGTTAGATGCGACGTAGGTCACTCCCACCGGATGAAGATCAGGAAGGCGGCCACTTTTCGGATGTCACGCGGGTTCATAGAATGGCTGTCCTCTCACGGAACTCGACCTGGACTCCGTGCAGGCTAGGCTGGTCTCGTGGAATCCACGTGGAGATCCAGTCGGCTTTGAAGGGTACTGCGAGTCCCTCCTGCTGAGGATGGTATCTTCCACAACGTGGGGAACATTCCTGGTCATGCAGAAAAACGACCAGACATAAGCTACGTTCTTTTTTAACTTGTTTGCCTCCATCCTGCGTAACTCAAACATCCAAATGTTTACGGTAGTCCGGTTTACCGTAAGGAGGACACGCTTATCTTGGGCGTATCTTGTGTTCCTTCCGAATTGAACTGAAAGCCAGCCGCTAGATAAAGGACACTTTATTAATCGCTTGACAGGGGACTTGATAAAGGTCCTTTTACTATCTGATAGGAAAGGGTCCTTTTGAATCGTTTTGCTTAACACTATATCTTGCGTGCTTTCAAGAAAATCTCTTAATCACGATAGTATTAATTTCTGACGCGTTGTAGATCTTTAGTAGAAACGACTGTTTCAGATCTTATATTCTATAATAAGAGACCGCAGAAGAAGATAGTAGAATGAACTAAAAGCAAAAATCAGAGAATAAGGTATATATTTTTTTACACAAATTTTATGAGAATTCTTTGATTTTACTTACCTCTTCTTTTGTATGGTGGATGTTGATGTCAGATCTAAATCCGCCTCGATGGCGGTTATGTCGTCTTGATATTTCGTCCTGGATGCATGAAGCTCTCTGTGATGATGTCTACGTCCTTGAAGTTGATGGAACACCAGTTTCGCAAGAATCATACCAAGTGCAACGAGAATTCCGGAACAGACACCGGCCAGGACGTAAAACATGCTCTCGTGTTCATCCCTATCAGCAGGTACATGTCCAGCAGCACCTTCTATAGGAACAGAAAAGAAAATTCTGTTCCATGGCTAAATCACTAGTTTTTAAAAGCGATATCGAATCCTTATTCCAATGTAATAATCAGCTAAAAACAATTGGTTTACCGTTGGACAGGGGCGGCCTTAAAAGAGGATTCCTGGAGGAGGGTTCAGTGGTGCCGGAAGGTGGCACAATCAAATGAGGTCCTGGACTGAAAGCCGTCCCGAAGTCAGCATTATCAAAACGCTCCTCAAGAAGCTGAAGCTCATTAGGGTTCTCGTCCTCATCCAAAGGTGATTTCAATTTATACTCGTCGGCAAGGACTCCGTAGGGCACTACAGTATGATTATCGCTCATTAGTATGCGTATAACACTTTTACATTTCTTTTTATTCCCTTCATTTCTCTGTCTTTCTGTCGCTTTGCTTTTTTACGTCGTATCGTTTTTGTTCCCCTTCGATTCGCACACAAACTCACTCCTTCGCATTTTATGGAACGTATTATAAACATTTATTCGCCATCACGGCTTGCAAATATGAGGAAAACAGCGTAGCCCAGTATCCCGTTGGAATTTTCCACCAAAATGCGTGCTCGTACATAACAGACTGTTGATATATTTGTTTAAGGAAGTAAATCATAGGGCGTTATATTTTTTACTTTTTTTTCTGTATTCCTATCATTGTTTTTGTTTTTATATTTATCAACCTGTAAGCCTTTAACATGCGTGTCTTCGCTAGAAAAAGTTGTAAGCTTGCGATTAGAAGAAAACTTGAAAACTGTTGAATATTGTCAGGCGATCATACGTATACTATATGTATAACGAGGCCGCTAATCTTCCTATGGGACGATCGAACCGTTATCCGGCAGAAACAGAAAATCGTGGGTCCCTTAGGAAGTACGGCCAAATAGAATAACGGGTCAATGGATGCAAAAAGTAATAAAGGACGTGGTAACTGTTGGATACGCTGAAATCGAATACTGCACGAGCACATAGAACAATCAAGCTTACTTGTGGATATATGTATAAAGTACGGAACCGTAGCTGGGTCTAAGCGGGAGTGAGTGAGTCCGACAAAGACACAAAGAAAAAAGAGATGGAGAAGGCGAGAAAGTAGTAGAAAAAAGACGAATATAGCCAGGATTTCTAGTAAAGGGGTTTACGATCCTGGAGAAAATTAGTTGGACTCCTGTTGGAATAAGTAGAGTAGCCCGGGACGGTTTAGATATAATAATGTCGGGTCTGGTATCGTAGTTAGACTCGAAGTAGGCTAGGATGAAAACATGGCAGTATAGTAAGCACTTTAAAGAATTTTGGGATCCTAGAACACTCTTGTGTAGGCAACTGGAGCGTGCTGCTGTGCTTCTGTACTTTTCTAAGAAGTAAGCAAAAATTTTGAGAATGCATGAAAGAGATGCGCTACAGATCAGGAAATGGGACACTTTCGGGATTCCTGATCTATCTGACCTCCTAATGGAAGTTGTAGCACCCTGATAGTGAGAGATAGTTCGTATCTACGTTCTCTAACATAGTCAGGAGTACAGCTACATGACACGCTACAGACCTTGAATGAAATATATATATATCTACAGAGAAACATTGGCGAGACACTATGGCACCATACGGGGTGTACATAGGAAGACCTAATTCACCAGGAGTTGAAGAGCACTGTATCGCTCGTACTACTAACAGTACTACTAGTAGTAGTAATATGCCAGGAAGTCGTACAGGGCGTGGAATACCAGTAGACTCCCTGGGGAATAAATAGAGCCATAAACCCGGCTGTTTGCCAGGCGGCCCTCACGAATTCTCGTCCAAGTACTTGAGTCCCTTGTTGGCATAGTTCGAGGAGCACACGTTTCCGCTCCGCCATAGAATGCGAGAACTCCACTTTAACGGTACAACTAGAAACCGAAACAATGCTATCCTTTGAGCGGATTCGGTCCTCTAATCAATCCGATTCGCAGGATTCGATTGCACGGTAGACGCACAGATTTCCCAAGATATTAGTATTAATTGGCTATTATTTTCCTGCTCCAGTAAGTATAGACACGTTCCTGAACAATCTATCCTCGTGAGGATTATCCTTTAGAATTATCTGGCTGATCCCTCTTACTTGGTACAAATCAATCGACTATATATCCTTTCAATTTATTTATAGTAAACCTTTTGACGGGATAAAAACTCTTTAAGGAAATTGTCCTAATGCAATACTGCCGCTCTTGTGGAATTAATTAATGAAGTCTTTCAATTGGTGTGCTAATTAACTCACCGCAAGTATATGCTACAGTAAGGTACGGTTTCGTGTTATTGTGCTTGCAAGGATTTTCATCCTTTGATCTCACGAATAATTCAGGAGTCACTGTTATCTTACAGCTTTTGCGACCGTGACAAACTTCTTGGAGATTCTTCGTTCCGCTCTCAATGATGCACGCTTTAAAAAAAGGTAAACCAAGATATCATTAGCAACCTAAGTAAGAATCTAAAAAATGCAAGGTTTTTACTAAACTAACTAATGTACAACGGAAAGAAAAACTCACTTTCTTGAGGCACTTCACGGGGCTGAGGACAGCGAAAATCTTGGTATTTCATTCTACCGTATGCAGCACTGTAAACAGCGACACGACTTCCTGGATTACACGAAAGGGTGATGTTCTCTTTATCGCAGCCCACGATGCTTCGAAATTCAACTGCAAAGATAAGTCAAGGTTGTTCGATATTTTCAATGAACGTATTATAACAAATAGGTGTGATATAGAAAAATATAATTAATCAGAATAAATGTCTTACAGGGTCCGCACTTGTAGGCTAATTCAATGAAAAGAGGTCCTTCACGAAGTAGATAATCCGTGCAAGGTCCCTCCTTAAGGATCTGACTCCTGGTGACTTCGCACTGTCCTTTATTTTGACAATTCTCCACGACAGTCTGCAGCAGGGAGTACTGTCCCAGCATCTAAACAGAATAAATATAGATACTATAAAATATTTATAGTTTCAAATTAACGATGTGAAATTGATAAAGCAAGCGATACTATATGTTGCAAGTTGTCCAAGAAGGTAAGCATGCTGCTTTGCCAGGACTATGTGCCAAAGATATAATATCAAATTGGCACGACTAACTTTTTCTCTCGCCTCTCTGACAATACTGCCTTACGAAACACTCATTAGGTTCCAGTATTTCTGGCACGTGCTATAGAGCAGCATCAGCATTCCATTCATTTTTTTTCGTTTTTCAGTTTCTTATAATAGTCACACTTTTTTAGAAAATTTGAATAGAGTCGCTAGAAATTCAATACTGTCCTTGCGTTTCATACGTGTATTTTTCCTTTATTCGTAGTTTTCCGGGAGGCAGCAGGAGGAAAGGGCGAGAATCATTCACGCAAGGGCGCTCACGGAAGAAGTACAAAGATAAAAAGAAAACAAGATCCCGTAGTGGCCATTATTCTTCCTGAGGTACGATTAATTTCTTTTTATTTGCAAGTCCAACTTCTCTTGACGTTCTCTGGGAACAGCGCGTCCGCATATACACGGATGTTTCAAAGTTCTCACAAGACGCAGAGCGGAAACATTCTGTTGTCCTGTGAACCCTTCGGAAACTTGCTGAGACCTTTTTCCAAGTTGTCTTTTTCTCGACAGTCGAACAAGATGCTGGTGAAACGTGTACAGCCTCCAGGATGCTATGACGACATGTCAGGAGGACATCCGAGAGAGAGAGAGAACGTTCTCCCTCTATACCACGAAAGCTTCAGGAACTGGGTTAATGGCCCTGATGATCGTGAGACCCTAGAGAACATCATCGCGAGCATCGTTATCGTTACTCTCGGTAAGTATCATGCATGCACACAAATGTTTATATATTTAGCATCCTTGTATAAGATGGTATACCTGATTTGTATAAGATGGTGTACCTGACTTGCACCGCCGCATATTCTAATTACATAGATATTTTCTAATTAATATCCATCGACGGTTTCGCACTAAAGAGGAAGTTTCATCGTCACGCCATAACAATAGCGAGAGGCACGCGACAAACTGGAAGCCGCGCGTAACCTAAAAACTCTATTACCGCAGAATAACGAGTGAGAGAATGAAGAAAAGAGAACGAAAAAGAGAAAGAGGCAAAGAAAGCACAGTGAAAGAGAAAGCAACAAAAAAAGGATTTTCCAGATAGAGAGGATGATCTCTGTGTGGTGACTGGACACAGAGAAAAAAATTGGATAACGTCCGTAAAAAAGAAAAGAAAGGACGTGACGCATGTGAGAAAAGGGCAAAAGAGAAATGTTGGTAAAAATCATGAAATGGTCTTTAAAAAAAATGAATAGAAAATAAGAGAAAGAGGGGAAGCAACAGCAGCAATGACAACGACAAAGCGGTTGGTTTGTGTATTCAGTTTTTTGTGAAATTTCGAGTGGAGGCTAATGTATGTTCTCTGACTGACGCTTCTAGTCAGTCTGCGCACGTCGCTCTGCTGCTCGCATTCATTTCTGAAAAATCTATTATTCATACTGGGGAAACGAACGGGCTTAATCAGCTAACCAATGGAGGGACCATTGGTGTGTTTCGTATTTGCTCGTAATGTCGTATTTGTTTTAATCACTCGCGATTAAAGCGCAAATAGTTTTAATTTATAATATTATTTTAAGTCTCTGGTTAAATACATATGGAGGTCTATAGCATGTGGCTGAAGGCTGACAATAATTTCCAGTTACGATACTGTATAGTGAAAAATTTAATAGGTTTAAATGATGTTTTGGCTCTTATTACGTTGTTTAAGTAGTTTTACTGTTTACTGTTTATTGTTTTAATCTATTTCGCAAAACCGCGAGCGGTCGTACGTGTTATTGGTAATATTCATCTGAAGTTTGAATTTATTGTAGAGAAATATCACTGACCTTCTACGGAGATAAAATGATTCGAATGAATCTTCCTTTGAACAGTGAAAGCTACACTCGATTTGCTTCGGTGCCATATGCAACAAGTGTCTTCTGGTTTTCTTTAATTAATTTATATTGTTATCATTTACGCGCGTAGTTTGATTTACAAATTTTTTAATAGAAATAATCACATCGTTTCTCGATATATACGACTTATTTTGGACAAAAGATCCTTCAGTTTATTATGATTTTTCTTCTTTTCTTTATTCCTTGTTTCATGTTGTCGTACTCTTTGAGTAATTTAACTTTAACTTCCGGTCTGCAATCTATGATATATTATTTTATATTCTTGTTTTGTCTATATGACTGAATATAATGAGTGATACACGAGGTAAATTTATTATTCTCAATCAAGTAAAACGGATAGAATTTTTCTCTTTGAACTTTTATTATTAAATCTCTTTACTCAAAAAGCAAAAATATTTTAGTGAATCAAGAACGCCAATGATCAGCCGTTACTCTCTCAGGCGGCGGTACAAATTATAGTACAGAAAATACAAAATAAATATGAAAAAAGCTTTGACCATTTTTTAAGGGATCTATGATTTTTTTTGCGTTTGCGCTCGCATTTTACCCGTAAATATTCAGTCGATCCTCGAAATCTCCCTGTGGGGTATTTTTCGCATACGGTCGCACATCGAAATTCGTTGGATTTTTTTTCATTTTTCCTATCATTCGCAAAAATACTAGTTCTGACAATTTTCACGTCGATACATCGGATATCCAGATAGATACTCGAGCCACCATCTGCCTGGCTACACCGTCAGCTAGGCTATCTTTGAGGAATTTACCATTCGTAAATTTAACGGGGTCTGCACATTGAGCCAGAGACAATTTTTCGGGTTTTCGGTTTCTCACGTGTTTGCTGCTTCTCATTGGTGGAGACATGCGCGAATTGGCATCCTTTACTGATCCCTGCCAAGGGTGAGAGGAGCCTCTATGATTTATTGCCGACTATTTTTCGACCAAGCTTACTTTTCCTTCGGAGGATCAGTGTGTACTATATACACAATGTGATATACGTGTCGTGTAACATATCCACCCACTCACGTGGGAAGCGATAGGCAAATCAGCTTAGGGTAACGAGTAAAAGGGCTTGTGGAAGTTTTTCTCAGCTGAGTCCGTGGTACTCGATGCTCATCCTTTCTCACCTTGACAAACAAGACTTTCTGTTGAGAAAAATATATGAAGAAAAAGAAAAGCGGGAGAAATGTAATAAATTCCTTGGAGCATACTGATTCTACTTTTTCACCTTTTTGCTTTTTTTTTTTACAGAAAAACAAGATCCGACCTTGGAATGAATTATCTTTACTGTGCTGACAGTGAAGTAGGAAACGGTCGCTTACATAACAGGCTGAGAATGGACGTGCCGTGTCCTTTTTTATTCATTTTTCTTTCCTTCTTCGCTGAAGGATTACCGTGCAAGATGCGATGCAGTATGTCGCTTGAGAGAGCTCCTTAAGATTTTTGGGACTTGCGTAGAAGACATAGGTGTCCTTTTTTAAATTGGATTACAAGGTTAAACCGCTTAGAAGAGCCTTAATGCGATGGCACTACCCTTGTATAAACCGCCTTAAAGCTTTACTTTACCACCTAGCAATGTCCTATCTTAGCCATGCAGCCTGTGTCAAGAAAATACGCAACGCTTCATGTATGCTTACGCTTTATGGGCTCTTTCTCTTTCTTGCATTACTTTATATTTATATACGGCAAGATCTTATCGCTGCTACCTTCCATTATGGAGTGTAATCTTATAACTAGCGTTCAATCAGTTTTCAAGATGGGATAGATGCTATATCATGTACTATGTTATCGAAACTATACCGAAACATCCAATATCCGTGTCATAAATCTATCAGTATATAGACAGCTCCTCACAATTTTCTTAAAAGATGAAATTTTATTTTGAAGGATTTTCCAGTCAATGACATGTATTCAATTATTCAACTCTGTTATTACGTAGGATCGGTTTCAAATTGTTACGAAGAGTGAAACGATGTGGATATGGAACTGTAAGAGGATATTTAAATATTGAAATATTATTCGCCGTTCGAATCTCGCCATTACTGTCTAGCAAGATATATGACTATTAGATGCTAAGATTATTGACCCCAGATGGGAAGCTTCGAGGATGAGGGCTCTGCACGTGTAAGCGAGAGAATGTCTTTGCTGAGAAAAATTGTGGAAAACGTAGAAAAGTCCGAGGAAAATATCCTGCAAGAAATATATATATATAGTATGTACTGTACACATCTCACGGAAAGGATAATGGAAGATTCAAGAAGACGCTGAGAGAAATTCCAGGGGAATGTATTTCCGGTTGAAGCCAGTTAACGGCTGTCTAGTATTCGAAGTGGCGTTGAAATGATATATCTTGATTTTCTTTCTCTTGTCCTTCCCACAGATACGTCCATGCCTCGCAGAATAATATCGGGGTACTCGACAACGCTCTCGAGGTAACGCTGAATTATTAGCGCGCGACAGGAAGAGGACGTGGAGGGCGAATGAGCAATGAGACTGCGAAGAGAAAACGACTGGCTGAAATATTCAACGTTCTGACCCTCCAGTCCACCTTCTTTAGAGAATGAAATGAAAGAGAGGATCGATGTCCAGTGCAGGTGGGTAGTAGTGTACTCATTTATAATGTGGATGATCACGATACACAATCTTAGGAGTTAAAATACGTCCCTGGGGGGTGCGAAATCGTCCAAGCTAAGATAGGTAATTTTTAATGGTGAATTATTAAGTAAAAAAATGCCATAACGGGTTGCCAAGTAGGAGAGCTTGGGGAGAGGAAAAAAAGTATTAATCTCTCGTGCTTTCCTTGAGGGCTTGTTGGAAAGTTGGGTTGCTGGCCTGGAGGTGGAATATGCAATCGCTGTTAAATTATTCTACTCTCGGTATTTATCCACTTCTTCCGCCCGGTACGAATCCACTTTCTTACTCCTGAGCTTTCGAGAAAATAATTATCCCCCGGGACTAAACTACGTAGTATACAGTTTACAGGCAAACGTTATGCTTAAACATTTTCCTAGAAAACTGTTTACCTAATGAAATCGTCCCTGTCGCAACTGATGCTCCACAAGTGGACTCGGCATTACGGCTATGTAGCGCCTACTGCGAGAAAATTTCTAGGAGTTAGAAGTAAATTGGTAAAAGATTAACAAGACGGTCCTTTAACGTGTTTTGACGTGAATACTGTCATGCGCACAAAGCACCGACTTTGTCATGCTACAAAGAAAAATACACGTTTAAAAATGTTCATACAGTTTTCATCTTTCTTTTTTCAGCTTTGATCCGTCCAATGAAATCCATGGCTCTTTATTTATTTAATGGCTGTTAAATCATTCCAACGAATGCTTCTGGCAATTTGTTCTACTTCTACTTTGAAAGTACTTCATACGGTATTACTGTGCTCACCTTGATGACGTTGCTGCAATTCTGTGCCATCAAGTCATTGTATTTCTTCGTAACCGGATACAAGCAAGACGTCTGAGAAAGCTTTAAGGGCATTTCAGGAGAGTCCGTATAGTGGGCCTGAGTGATTCTTATCGTGGTGCCTTGAGGACATTGTAAAGCGATAGAGCCCGTCTCCAAGTACCTGGTGCACTCGAGACGATGATGCGTCTCTAAAGTCTCCGACAGTAACGCTGTAAAAAATAATTTTTTTTAATTTAACAGAAAAGGTCTATTGAACAAAATAACAGAGTAATGTGACCTATGATCATTGGTTCGTGTTTTTCCTCTATTGTGAAAAAAGCTATAGAAAAGTGGAGAAATGACCGTTAGGTTAGCAACTATAAGAGTCTTCCATCGAAACGTGCTAGCAGTGACTTGTTTGACATTGAAACAGGCAGAGAAAAAAGAAATTTTATAGTAACGTCGAATTTTATCGGCGGAAGTGAATGACGCAGAAGATGGTCTAGAAGGCTTCGTAGAAAATCGTCCACTCATATTGTTATTCTCATGCGGTATAGGATTTTCCAGCAATTTCACGGCTGAAATACGAGTTGATATCGCTGCCCATATTTTAATATGGGTTAATATAGAGCGGCCAGTTGCCGGGAGGTCGTATCGCAAAACGCAACTCCCATGTTATTGCTATCCAGACTTTCCGCCTTTCTGCTGTCCTTCCTTCCTTCGTTCCTCCCTTCTGCTAACATTCGCCCGCCCATTCCTATCCTCTTCTTACTGATTCAGCCCTGCTGCCTTTTCGACCTATATGTGCCTCTATCTTTTTCCCTTAAACGTCTCATTTTATTTTTTTCTCTCTCGCTTTGCGGTACCACCTCTTCTGCTTCGTGCCCGCTTCTCTGGCAAATTGAGAACGAAACACTCCGTAAATCTTAAGATTTAATAAAATTCTTAACGCACTCCTAACATTTGTTTTATCGCTGATATATGACCAGATGAATTTATTCTTACTGGATATGCTACAGCCAACAACAGCACAGAGTGAAAAATTTTGTTTCAGAATTGAAATATCCAGTAAAATTCTTATAAACTTCTGTGTATCATTTTCTTTTTTATTTCTTCAATAAATCCATCAGTCCGGCCCTTTAAAAAGGATCTCGTATACATATGGAGACTGCCTAGATTTTTTAAAGTGATTTTGATAGATTTTGATCCCCCAATACGAACGTTCTGAAAAGTTAATCATTCAATTTTTAATTACGGTTTTTAGTAATAATTATTAATTACGTTCTTTTTAGACCTGTAATTTTTTTGTTGGATTTCTTAGTGAATTTAACATTGAAAATGTGTTATTAATTTTTTACATAAGATTAACCATATTAAACCTATGATTTTTTTTAAAGTTGAAAAATCGTCGAATTGTTGAATTTTTAAACCGTAACTATAACGAAATGAAAAATATTTTCATCAACTTTTTGCGCAAATTTAATTTGTTGAACCATGCTTAAATAATTTATGATAAATTTTTCATACGATGCGTTGGTTACAATAGTTTTTTTTTAGATGTCAAACTAGAGCGCTTTTCAGCAGTCGCGACAAAGATCGTGTACATATAGATATATTACTTCCTTTGGGCTTGCTGAAAAGCGTCATAGTTTAATACTTAAAATTTCTATTTAAATAATTAATGTCATCTTTTTGAAGCCAAATTGGCCAAAGAAACCAAAAGTATTACAAGTTGATAAAACTTAATTAATAATTATTAATAAAAAATGTGAATTCAAAATTAAACGACCAACTTTTCGAAAAATCAGCCTTTGTATTCGTATTCTGAGAACCAAAACCTATCAAAATCAATAAAAAAAATCTAGGCGACCTGTATATGTATACTGCAACCTCTTCTGATGGCCGGACTAATAGGAGTACATTTTGTGGTACACAAATATTACACTCTGAAACACTAACAAGACTCTGAAACTCTAACAAGAATCCAGTTGAAATATTTAAAATAATTTTGTTCCAATTTATTGTTACGAAGGTGTCAAAAGGGGCGGAAGTTACGATAATCATCAAGTGCCACGTAAAGCTATATCCATAAAAATAAAAAGCAGAAGTGGACAAACTGTTCCATTATATGTTCAATCTTACTGTATCCTGCTCAATACCGTGCAGTCCATTCTTGTGAAGCTATATGTGATCTACAATACTGCCCACGAAATGGGGTATAAACTCAGGGTGGCAAGTGTCCATAAAGCTTCCTACATTTCTTTTTTAGATCAGAACAGGAATCAAGATGATTCATCCTTTTACTGAGAGGGACATTTTCCGCAGTGAATTTGCTTCCTGAAGATCACGATCCTTAAACGCCAGTTGCCATTGATACAATCGGTGAGATTGTGCCAATAAATATTTGTTAAAGGAGATAAGATTTTTCGTAAGTAAAAGTCAAGCTTAGGAATTGGAAAAAAGCTCAGGGTAAAGATGGCACTAATAAATTGTGATATGTATATGTTATATATATATTTAGAGATAACGTATATCTGTTCTTAGCACGTGCATACATACATTGAGTGTATCCTCTGTTTATAATACTAGGACCTTAACGTGTTCCTGAGGTTGGATAATGCCAGATAATTAAAATTTATGGAGCAATAAAAGTGAGGGAACCAGAGGCAAATCTTAATCCCATTGTTATCGCGTTGACCTACCAACCAAAAAGAGGGGACCAATGTATTCTTCACGTGGAATTTCGCAGGTATAATTAACACGACGCGACTCAAGCTGATTTAATCCAAATATAATTAAGGAGTAGACAGGATTCGTGGCCCCTTTTTATTTTCACTTTCTGTCCGTTCGCTCAATCCCATTTTGTCTTTCTCTTTTCCTCTTAAGCACAAGCTGTTATACCTTCTGTTTATCGCTGTAAGAATTTCTTAATCCAACACAATACGTTTTTCGTTACTTCGCACTGGTCAGACAGGACAAGCCCGTTAAATAATAAAACATTAATTCCTAGATTTTCGAACATGGAAGAGCTCCACTGATGCTGAGTTGGTAAATACACATTGCGCGGCAGGAAGGTTCACAGGCAGGCAGTTGATTTCTCCTGGGTCCGGAAAAAGGAAGGTTAAAAACAGACAATGAAAGATAAAAATGCAGCGGGTGGGGGAGGAAGGTAAAGAAGTAAACGAAGAAAAAAGATATATGTAAGGGACTCGTGTTAGTAAGAAATATTTGTTAGCTCGTTTCACGGATTTACAAAAAAATGTCACAAGGCAATCTCCTGTTATTATATTTTGTACGTTTTTAAGCCTTTCAGTAGTTTTGCTTACTCTTCGTCTTCATTGCTCCCCTTACTGTCAGCTACTCCATCACTCTGTCAAGCACTATATTACCACATAACGTTACAGAAGTACTAAAGACAGTACTCCGTCTTACTCCAAAGTACTCTCGCTGTTTCACTCTATATACATTTCAGCGTGTTTTACGGAGCCCATGAGTTTCTCCTCTGCATTTTCATCCTTACTACACAAGAGTATCGCGTTAAGGGAGTGTGTGGATTAGGGGTCTGAGGATTCGAGAAGGCTTTATAATTCTGCCGCTTATTAATAATAATTCCGTTCGTTAGCGACTGTAACGTATTACGAGTATGAAATTACTCTAGCTCCGGGGTAAAGTAAACTTGCTAATGTATGCAATGCCAATTAACGCACCAAAGGACCAATGACTTGGTTAGCCACGTTCATTGGGAACTCAGCTTCCGGGCTGGACGATTGGATAGTTAGGTGACTGGCATATAACTGGCTTGCTCAGATTCGATTCGTATTCGATATCAATCCTAATTATTGGATACTGGTTACACTGCAACGTTGAATACCGATAATAGGGAATCCTTTTAGGGAGTTACGAATTTTTTTATACCAGTAAAGATCATGGGACAGAGCAGTCGAGGAAACTTGTGGGCGGAGGAACGAACGCGATACGCGTTCTATTGGACGGAAAAATAATTGGAGCTTTTGTTTCTAGAATCCAGAGGTATACCAAGCCCTTTTTCTATTTTCTGGAGGGATCAATTAATCAGAAAACGACGAAGGAGGAGGTAGAACATGCTGTGAGAAGACTTAAAGAAGAAAAATACGCTATAAGAAATGAAGGAGGAGGGAAACTATAAAGGAACTCAAATAAAAAATATTGGAACAAACAGGTTTGGCTTGAGGCATGACTACATGAACCTTGTGATCGTATCTTACGCATTGATCATCAAAAAAAGATGAATCTCAGGAGGACAGAACTCTCAAACCGAAAGTGTTGGAAATCTGTACATGTCAGTGTTCTGTGTACATCCGGAATTTGATTTTTCCTGTAAATTTTAACACGATCGATTCAACAGTTCGTCTAAAATTTTGAATACAGACATTTGCCAGCGCTCACACGCATACGAATATACATATGCATATATTCTTTTTCGCGATGAGGATTGCGTAAGACGATCCCACATGTTTCTTGCGATTGTGCCTAAGATGGAATATAAGCGTCATGAAGTTCATGGCGATGGCAAACTGCCTTAATGATTTTTCTTATTCTCCTTCGTTAGTAATATTAAAGCTTGCACACTGTTGAAAGCTAATAGGATCCAATCTGCCATCCGGTAAATGATTTAGTTCTCACTCAATAGATAGGCCAATGCAACAGGCAGTTCACAAACGTTAACAGAGCCGATTTAATTACCGATTTGAAGCGGCGAAATTGTCACGCACTGCCTTAATTAGGTATTCAGAATTATTTCGTCGCTCAATCCAGTCGATACGATTGAATCCAATAAAGAAATTATGTCCAATCTAATAGGAGTGACAGATATGAAAAAAAAGGGAACAGGAACATCGTTATATAGAACTTGAACAAGTGTCAATTTCTGCCTAATAACTGCAGGCTTTACAAATCATAATACAAATATCTCTCTTTTTTTTATTCAGATAATCTACAGTACGACCTGGTTTCCTACGAATGTCTTTTTCAAAGGAAGAAACTGAAGGATGAAATACGACACAAATTGAGATTACTGAGGAAAGAAGAATTTTAAGATTGGAAGCAAGTAAAGATGACAGAAGAAAGGGGAAATGTGTGTAGCCGCACGTGTTGATGAAATATTGAAAAGTGTGTGAGTATTTTTCATTGAATGGAAAATCTTGAACAATATGCCAAACTATTATCAAGACCACTGCTATTCTGTAAAAGGAAATGAATTGATCACGGTCTCTATATAAGTATGAAAAAAAGGAGAATAGCTTTTTCAAGGAAGGTCACCCTCGGATTGAATAGCTAGTGATTTGTCCTCGCTGAGAGGAACCCTTTCTTAGGAAAGATTCTTACCCATGTAATCCAGATCGGCACAGACCTGGTTCGCGAGGTGAGCCATTATGCAAATCGCTGCGAATTTCCAGCACATGCTTGCACAAAGAATTCACTTGTCTCTCGCAATAACATTGGAGAATTATAGAGACGTTACGGCAACGAGATTACATTGAGGATTAACCATTTACCATTTATATTATCCACTAAAGTTTAACTCGAACTTTCCTTGTACGTTTAATACGGTCATTTACATTGACATTTCGTTCCTTAATGGCATTTCATAGAGTTTAGGTATTTTAGTCTCTCTCTCCCTTTCTTATACTTTTAATTAAATTCATCCAATCAATCCGATATTCTCCTCCTCCCGATGTCAATGTACATGAGGCTTCTTATTCCACGAAATTAAAGTTCTCTCTCACTCTTACCACCAGGAAAATTGAATACCGGATATTATCAGTATTACCGTAGAGGTAGCCGTGAACGAAGCGATTTCTCGCGTGTCGATCGACCAAGGCAGTTTAACAGGAATTTCGTTTACGTTCCGTTAAAATTAAACCAATGACGAATCCTCATCTATTTATATTTTCTTCAAATTAATCTTCTCGCCCCCATGTCTCTCACGTTGATAATTGAGTATGATGGAACACGGTGCTCGAGAGATTCCACTCCTAGGAAAACTGCCACAACAACTTGAATAATCACCGGTATGTTAATTGGTGGTTGAATGTCATTGTTACTCGTTAACGCATTTTTAATAATAACATTACCGAACCGTATATACAATTATTAAGAAATAAAAAGCAGGTCGTATACCATTTATATAGAATTCTCTAATATAATAGAACACTCAGTGGAATTGCATCGATAGTGAATAATCGTGACCGTTGAATTTCTTTCAGGATACGTGAACGAGCGGCATCCGTACGTCGACGACGTCGTCGACGTCGGACGGGCAACTGTTCCGTCTCTCTATAGTAACTCTCTGTGCTCTTGACGCTCCTTCTCTTTCAATCCTCTACGTTTGCACTCGTTCTCCATCTCGCTCGTTCGTTCAGACTCTGCGCACTGGAGCCCTCAGGATAGTATCTACATATACCGTACGAACCAGCATCTACAGCCTATGGGCTGGGGTAGTTCGAACCCCTTGAGGGAAAGTTGCATCGTGCCAAAACACTGGCTAAACTCGTAGCTTACTTAACTATGGAGAAGCCAAAGCACGGCTTGCATCGCGTCTCATTAACCCACGGGATTAACCCTGGAAATCTCCTCGTGTTTTTATCGTTGCGTCCCTTAGCCTTGACGTTATAATATTACGTTTTAACATTTTAATGGTATTAGCGTTACCTCATTTAAATGAACGCTTTCCGCATTTCTCGCTTCGTTCTGCCAGAGCGTTATTAAGTTCTACGCAACGCAAGTAAACTGTTGAAAACTCTTTGCTGCACGGAGCGCTCCACTCGTTTCTCACTGCATTACATTATATGCTCTCCGATACTAGTTGAATAACAGTAAATTAATGTCGCTAATGAATATTAATCTCTTACGCACTGGAGACCAAAGTAACTCACTCATATTTAGACATTTTTGTATTGCAGTATGTTACAGAAACATGTCAATATTTTATAATTTTTATATATTTTATATTTTGTCCCACTTTTTCATTTTCTTTTTTTTAATGTGTTCACCTCTTTTTTCCAAGCGGGTTACACAACTTTTACGAACCTTTAATTAAAATTGTATACCAGATATAACTACTGAGCGCAGAGCCACAGTTTTTGGCTCGGAGCTTGAGTAATTCATATAAAACTCAGATTGCAGCAGGTCATTGTCCCTTGACAGTGTTATGTATTCCTGAAATATTCTTTAAGTACCTTAAAGTATTATAAATATAACTGCTGTAAAGTTGCGCTAGTGCAATGAAATTCAGTCAGCAGTTTTTCATGTTAAGGTATTCTCGTATTCTGTTAAAGATACACTCTTCAAAAATATCCTGTTGTGTCTCCGTATGCGAGCTATCTTTCCTTTTTGCCTCTATTTGGAATTCATGCAAATACCTTCCTCTTCCCGTTATTTCAGACTTGTCCCAATCGTTCCTTTCAAGATCCTTTTTATGATGCCGCATGAATTTCCAAGAGTATGGAGACAGATACCGTCACGGGTTGGGACGATTAGCGGCTTTACAAAGTTTCTCTGTCAGTGGTTGGTAAGCCGTAAAAGTGTATGGGGTAAGCGGGGTAGGGTAAGTACTGTGATGTTTATGGGGAACTTGAAGGGGGCTTCACGTAATCTGCTCAACGAGCGTCCTGACGATACTTTGACCTGGCTCTTACCCAATTCTCGAAACATTTTCCACCATCTTCTACTTATTTCTCCACTCGCGGGTGTTTCTTCTTCCTTCTGTTCATCCTCTACTTGTTTCCTTTATCTTCAATATTTTTCACGGAATTTCAACTATACCTTTTCTCCTCCCTGCAGCGTCTACTCCCCAACTTGTCCTCAGTGACCTGGCAAACCTTTTTCATGGTCTAATTACTCTGTCGGATTCCAGACGGCAGCACACTATGTTCAGTTGAAAATTACTGAGAGTGAAGATTTCTGTCAGTTTCTCTTTTTTCCCTCATTTTCTTTCGTCGCTTACATTCACTTCTTAAGTGCAGGAAGCTTTGACAAATGCGGGAAACTCCAGAAATACAATTTTACTTGTAATTACATGTTTACGTCGCCACAGGTACATGGAACTGTTTCAACGGAAGATTCGGACGTCTTAAGTAAATTCCATTCGGGAAAGAGGAAATGAAGGAAGGAAGAATAAGAGGAAATTGGAATGCAGCGCCAGGAGAAGAAGGCACTTATCTCCTTGTAAAATTTCTCCGTTAACGTCCCACTCCAATGAAAGGTAGTCAAAGAATCTTTTAAAACAATGAAAGTATGAGATGAGTTAACAGAAACAGATAACTCGCTGGTCGTATAAATAACAGCGTGATGCGAGAAGATAGCATGACGAGAGAATGGAAGAGCAGGAACAGTTTATCCATAAAAAGCAGGGGAGACCATTGAATTTGGCTGAGAAGGAAAGTAACTGCTTACAGTTTTGGGGTGTTTGTATTTGTACCGCGCTTAATGGAATAGACACCGTTCTGGAGAGCCTAGACGTAAGCTGAGGGGGTTCCTGGTTTAACCTGGATGAAAGTAAACTCGAATATAAACAAAGGTGTAGATACTCCGAGAGGTCTGTGCCCTCATTGTTGATACAGTTTCATAATGGCGCCCGAGGCAGTACTGTTCGCGAATTTCCTTCGTTGATATATTTCATCATTTCACAATATCGGCTCGTCAATATCATCTCTTCTTATTTTTATGGCTGCTGCCGTTTCTCCAGCACGCTTGAGTAGTCTACGTGGATTTCGAAAGTTTCATCTGATGCTGGCTGAGGTCACCGTTACTGCTACTAGTACTACTGCTACTACTATTATTATTACTACTACTACTACTAGTAGTACTACTACTGTTGCAATTACTACTTCTATCGACAACACCTCTACCACCATAACCACTGTTACCAGCAGCAGCATCTATCGCGCTAACTCTACCTTTGCCCCCGCGTTCCTCGCTTCTCTGAAAATTCATTGGGAATTCCAATTTAAGTGTAAGAACTTGCAGACGGGTGCCAGCTTGCAATATGCCACCCGGCTTCTTTGGCCACGATAAAGTTGTTGAGAAATTATTTTCCGGCCCCCCATGGGACTGACTCGAGGAAGAAGAGTAGAGGAGCAGTTTGAAATCTTGAAAATAACGTTTCTGCCAATATCTCAGGATTCCTTAACGATTTACATGAGTTTGGCAAATAATTAGTGTTTTCCATGATTTGGAATGTTTTCAACGATCCAGAATAATTTTTATACAATTTTTAATTGATGAAAGAGGTACATTTTTTTAATTTTCATCGCTATCATTTTTCTTTTTGCTTATCGCTGAAGAGAAGCATTAGAAGTTCTCGAAAGAGGGCGGAATAACTGAAATCGAAAATCGCTACCAGACATTGAGAACGGTCGTGTCTGATCAGTCGCTGCGACGCGACGAACGAATGAGAAGTCCTAGCGAGCATCGATTCCGTCGGCTCGACATCCTGGACGTCGCTCGACTGTAAAGTCGAGATAACCATTTCCACAGTTTTCGCTTAGCTCGTCAAAATTTCCTAACGCTTCATGAACTTCGTGGAATTCAGAGTTCAGAGTGCCGAATAGCAACACGCGACAGCCAGAAGACTCAGCGCTCCAGCCCTTCCGGCTGTTAACAACACACGCCTTTGCCCTCTTTCATCTTCAAGAGTCCAAACTGCCTTTAAATCCTTGAATGGGATGGAAAGTAATACGCAGCAGTTAAGAAATGAAAACGAAGAAAAAAGAAGAAAGATAAGAACAAAAAGTCACTAAGTATAACAACACAATTTCACGCCAGGTAATTGCCCAGACGTGTGAAGAGATCTTTTTATTTGTGTCGTATTTGCTTATTCATTTTTTATATTTCTTCTTTTTTTAACTTTGTTTTCCTTGTCTCTTGCAGATGCTTTTCTCGACTTTCTACTAGAGTCCTGTGTATTGCAGATTTAATGATTCTGCAAAGTCCCTAAGTGGCTTTCACTCTCCCAGTGTGACACATTTTACCATGGAGATACGGAATTGTCTACTCTCCATTACTTTTAGAATGACTACTGGCACAGTGTAATGGGATTGGAAAATAATCTTCGTATGCAAACTACTACAATTTTAATGATCACCTGTTTATGGCTTTATAGTAAATATTTATGGCAATGCAAGTACCACGTCTATGGTATATCCAACAATGACGTCCATTAATGATTATGGCACATTTACTTCATGATATCATACTGCTTTTATAATAAAGCATATACTGATCCACTCTAAAGGTTTTGTATAGAGAATCTTTAAGTGTCCATTGCTGGTTGAAATATGCGTTGAATCTAATATCTTTCCATTTTTGCAGAGTGCAGTTTCAACGAGTGAATAGTCTCTTATAAGAATTTCATTATATTTTGTAAAGAAGTGCAATCTCTTCCAAGAAAGACTGTATTCTTTTTATTATATTTCCTATAAGGCAGGGAGGTTTGATGTAACATTGCATTGACATATATATTGTAAAGTCAGCGTACTCTCTATCTCATGTCCATTTTCCTATAAAACAAAGAGTATTCATGTAAGAACAAAGTCTATTGATATATGTATGTATGATCTCTCGTATCACCACTAAGAATTTGGCAAGGAAAAACGGGACAGTCATTGCAAATGAAATTGTCGTGGTAGTTAAAATACTTAATATTTGTATTCCTCGATAAAGTAAAACTTCATTTACATAGAACTAAGAAAAACGTATTGAATTGCATGCAAACTTTTAATATTATTAAATATTCATTCTAACTCTTGTTTCACTACAACTTGGCAGGAAACAGTGTGTATAACAAAAGTAGGAAAGCAGTTTGGAAAGGATACAGCCATGATATTCGAATTCAGAGATGCACGAATGCATATCCAGGATGAAGCAATCCCAGAGGAAGTGGCCACTGTCCTTTGAGGGTTTATCCTTTGTGTATCAAGCGCGAGCAGGGAATAACAATACGCATAAGTTTCTATATACCAAAGTCGAGATGAAACTGAGTTTTGGTATAAAGCCAGGTTTACGCGAGTTTGCATTTAGATCGTCGACATTTTCTTTACAAGTCAATATCAAATAACGTCTCCATCAGCTAGCCTCAGTGGCCTTTCCTCTTTGTCCTTTAGCGACGCGCCAGGAATATTATTTCTGAAAAGGGTCTTGTCTGCCATTCTATCCTCTGATCCGTCCTTTGGTGTTGTTCATTTTAGTCGTAGTCAGGATATTAACAACCGCGCGTTCTTTTTATTCTTTATGCAAAACAATGTAAAAGAGGGCCAAAAGACACTCTGCATGTCCCATCAAAGAAATTCTCTATCATGAATGTAAAGCTTCTAGAAATAAATTTCAACATTGTGCAAGGTTGATTGAAGCTTTTTGATTCCTTTTATTGACTAAGGACAAAAAGTTTTAACAGATCCTGCTCTTGTCAAACGCGTAGCTATAGACTGTCTGACTATTCTTTGTTTGGCCTATAGGTAAACAAAAAAATAATAATTGTCTTTCCCTATTTCTCCAAAATCAAAGGCATCCCTTTGTCTTAATATTTTCCTCTAGGAGAAGACTCCTTCTGTGTGAGTCTATGAGTAAAAAGCATAAGCCATAGGAGGACTGGCTAAGTTGATGTGGATTCCTTGAATGAGCCGATTGTTGTTCCCCTTTGTCTCTGAAATAAGTTGACCTTAGTCAAATCCGAACGATGAACCCAAGCCAAGCGAACTGAAGAAAAGGTGAGGAGAAGTTGGATCGAAAGGTTTGAGGACCGTTTTGTAGCCTTGCCGGAAAAGATAAATTGCCATTTTATTTTCCAGCTGGTCGAGCAACTCGTTGAACGTCCTAGGAGGCACGGAAAATCGTGGAGCAAAAAGAAATACGCAGCGTGGGACAGGGTCGAGCCCCCCGGGAGGAGTAACGTGCCACACGTTATTTATTTGCATGACAATGCGAATATACGGTAGACGCGTATTCGTACGGTATTTCAAAAGCAGGGGAGGTCTGATACGGTGAGTGAATGAGGGAACGTAAGAGAGGGTGAGAAGGATTGAGAGTGTGAAGGAGCGAGGGGGTAGGGTTGTGAGTAGGCTCACAGAGGTGCGTCCTAATCGTAAACGTAAGTGAGAGAGACGTAGTAAGAAAGGGTCTAACCGGGGAGAGGACCTTTTACGCGATATTAAAACGACTCCTCCATTAGGAAACAATGGCGCAGTATCGCCGCTTGTTTCCCAACAGGAATTGTCTCTCCAGCCAACTTAATAATACCGACTTTGAATCGTTTCGGATTTACTGTATAATACTGACTGTTATTCAGAATACGGAGTATAAGGGATGTCCATGATTCACTTACTCACTCCTTCTGTCTCTTTCTCTTATCTGTATATTCATCACGGTGGCTAATCTGTTGAAACAAAAAGAAATTCTTTCTTCATTTTAAAACGGTTCTTTAATAAAAAAAGAAACTGTACATTTGGCTTTCTCTCCCACTGTTTCTCTCAATTTTGATGTCTCATACTCATTGGTGTCAAACACGAATTTAATAATGGATCCTTTGTTCTGAACTGTATTATTATGCCAAGCATTACATTTTATATTGTTGGACACCAAAGAAAAGTTTTTTTTTTTCTGAGACAAGATTTGCCCTGTATAAATATGCTTGTCTTGAACTTCTTTTTTCTTTTTATTCGTATGTTGTCGTTTGTTTTTCAAAGGATAAATTGAAGCTGTGAAAACCACTTGTTTCGTCCCCTTCTTGTGATCAACGAGTCGAATCTACGTCCTAGAAAGTCAATTCTCCGGTTTCCTAGTGCTGGAAGGAGTGAATAAAGGGCAGACGGAAGTGCTGGGAGCTGAGTGACATCAAGAATCAAGTAGATTCCTTCCGGTTACTACTTCCTAGCTTTATGAAGCGTGCTTGAGGACTGCCACCCCTTGGTGATTGTCTGCCTTGGTACGTAGCATCCGTCTACCAGATACAGCTATAGAAATGACACTACTCAATGCAGCGTTGGGAAACTCAATAGGAAGAATGTGTTTTCTATAAGTAAAGCCACATGCTGTGCGGGACACTATGAAAGTGAGAGTATGAGAATATTGAAAGTTAGGATGAGATCAGGTGGGTAAATCGCAAACGGTGCAGCAGGGTTACAGGTCACAGCATGACTCATAACTATAGGTAACAGTCGAACAGAGTGAACGGCAAGTGGAATTCATCAAGCTGTGCTTCCAGATACAGGACAGGAGTAGTCGGAAAGAACGGAAGGAGGGATGGAAGGAAGGAAGCTGCCTGGAAGCAACCAAGAAGTGAAGGGATGAAAGGATGAAGGGATGAAGAACGGTACGAAGGTCAGGAGAGTGTTAGGGATAGAACTTGGGGCCACTTGGGGTCGCGTTGGCTTAAGTCGAAGTAAGAGCGGCCATAAAGAGCTCTTACTTTCCACGTTACTCGACTGATACGGCCAAATTACTGCATCCTCCTGTCCCCGGCAAGGTCTTATCCAGTCTCCAATTACGTTCTTAACGAGTCTTCTGCCGCAGTTCCTCCTAGTGCGTTTCATGCTGGCGATGGGTTTTTTTCATCTCTCTCTCTCTCTCTCTCTCTCTCTCTCTCTGAAACCAACCTCAATTGGCACACTTCCACAATGTGTCCACAGTGTGGACCTTTAATGATCCTTACTTAAAGGACATTGCGTACACTAGACGTTCCTTTATGGCTCAATATTTTTCAGCCATATATGAATATTTTTCTACAGTAGTTTATTCGTAATAATTTGGAGATCCAATCAATTACTCATTTTCATACGACTCTTGTGGAACACTCAAATTTTCATATCATATCCTGATAACAATATGTATAGTCGGTCCACGAGTTCAATGTATTTTTTGACAGTTCGCAAACAATTCAATCCTTAGTAAATCACATGTGGCTTTCCATAAAATCATGGAAATGTATGCTAAAATAGGAATATAAAATATATTTCAGTGCCTAACCATCCAGATGCATACTTTGTGACAAAAATTTTATGCAGAGCCATGTGTGGATTGCTAGAAACTTAATTGTTTTCGATGTGCCAAAAAAAACATATTGAACTCCTGGAGCGACTATACATATTGTTATCAGGATATGATATAAAAATTCTGGTGTTCCACAAGAGTCGTATAAAAATGAGTAATTGATTGGATCTCCAAATTATTACGAATGAAGTACTGTAGAAAGATATTCATATACCACAATCAGCAACAGAAACTCTTATCGAGAGGGTTATAAGCTCTTGTTTAAATGCAATTTTGTTCCAACTACTATTTCTAGAAAGCATACAAAGTCGATAAACTTAATTGGACAACTGCATCTTCATATAATATTTTCGCTATGTCTCTAGAGCAAATATTCTCGATAGTAAAAAGCCTTAATAACGTCATAGTAATGGTTATACCTTCACTGGAATTGAGGTATACAAAGTTGAGTGGGAGTTGAAAATTATAATACATGTGTTATACATCTATACACTGACAACATATAGTTATACATACTATATAATTCACCTTTCAGCCAATTCCAGTGATATGGACTGCTATTAATATTTTCTATATAGATAAATAGGAAGCCACGTCAACCTCGCTCTAACGAGACACGTAATTTCTCGCATTATATCCTGTGTTAACGCCACCGATGACAAGGGAGTAGTAGGTACAAGTGAAAGGCGTATATTTTTTCCCTTTTTACATATCGTTTTATTCTATGAATTAGTCATTTTGTTTCATACACTTTTTCTTTAAAAACATTCTTCTCGCTCCTTTCCACTCACAACACTCGTCGCGACCTTCTTCTTTTTTCTAAGTCGTACCAGACTCACTGTACTTTCGTACAATCTTGCTTTATCAAACTTCAAAATTACTAGAATTTACACGATATTCATTCTAATATTTACATTCTTCTATCATGTATCACTCAAATAGCCACGATCTTCCGTCCATGGCTTTCACAGGGTTGCTTCCCTTATGCAGCTCTCATTCCAGCCACTCACGCTTGATAACAAGATTTATAATTAATCGGGATCCAGCAGCAGAAACTATTACAATAACATAGTGAACGGGTAATGAGTCCTTGCTTAAAAGCAGTTTAGTAAATTTTATTCTGACTTTCTATTCCAATAGAAAGCAATCAGCGTACAAAAGATATCCATAGAATACATGCATGTATCTAAAGAGTCTCTTCATACAATATTTTTGCTAAATGAATTTGTCCCCCAGATACATAGATTGAACTTTCACAAGTTAAAAAGCCTTTTCAATGGAAAAGTGGTCTTATATACCTAGTAACATCAATATGAACCATCGTTAATATCTTGTGGCTAAGTAAAAAGAAAGTCATATGGTGTATTCTCAGAAAATTCTGACGCCAGTAACGCGCAAGGGTGTAATAACCCGAGTAAAGTCGTGGATGGTAAAACTGCTTGGTGAAAGAGAGAATATGTATAGGTATACATAATGTACAATATAAATATATATAGATACTTTTATATATACTGTGAGTATATGTATATCTAGGTCAGGGCGTTATTGAAAAGTGGAAATAAAGAAATGTTCCGGAAATCCGGAAGCTGGAACGGCATGGCCTAGACGAACGAAGCAATAACATGTGTATTGCGCCATTCTACAGGCCCTACTCCGACTACTATGGGAGCATAGCTACGTCCTGCACCATCTCCAAGGGTCTCGAGCAGAACCAAAGTCTAGGACACTACCATCTTGCGCCCTCTGCTATACCCTTCTCGGGTGCTATCGCGGACAACCTCCGAGATCCTCTTAGATGTCCTGGAGGAGTTGCTTCCTTTTTTTTATTATTATTCTATCCCACTCTACCTCCTTCTACCGAAGTCTTCCTTGCTGTTTTGCACTTTTTTCTGCCCTAATGGGATTGTCATCCCCGTCTTCGCGTTCCTCGATAAGAGGGAAACTTCCAGTGGCCGTATAATCTCTCCATAGCGACTATAGCGGTATCATCCTGGTTGTGGATTCTCCTTCGCTCGGTTTTACTTTTTTCTTTCTCATTCGTGCCTCCTTCATTTTTCTACTAGCCGCTATTTTACTTTCAGCGAGCAAACAGTCGTCTCGGTCTGTGTATACTCTGACAAGAGAGAAATATATGCAATGTCAGAAAAATATGCAGTGTTCGTGTCTTTTGAGAATATTAAATGTAATCGTACGCCCTAACGACACTGTGGTTTCATGGGATAATTGGATAATGGGAATTTGTCATCTGGTAAATACCCCAAGGATTAGCTAATTGAAATTCCGTGGCGCGTCTTTAACCAGCGTCATTCACAAGACCAGAACATTCTATTCGTATAAACAGATAATGTAAGAAGCGCTAGAGGGTGAGAACGAACGAATGAATGAATGAATGAATAAGTAAGGTGAGGTAAGGCAAGGTAACTGGAATGGATAAGAGACCTCTACTACCATAATATGACCCTCATTATTCTCATGCTAATTCTCAAGGTTCTAAAGTGACTCTCCGTGTCGTTAAGTCGTTGATTTCTTTTTCCATCCTTTTCCCTTCAGGCTTTTCAGATTAACACCCAGCTTTGGTCGACTAAAACGTGTAATTAGATTGGCACAAGGGACAGGGAGGCTCTCCGCTCTTCATCTCCTTCTAACCCACTCTCTGCCTCCACCTTTCTGCCCGCAGTGGAAGAGTAGGTGAAGCTAAGGCTTGGATTTATGACGGCTATCTAGCCAGGGATAATACGAGCCGTTATAATATATTGCCCCATCATCCCTGCACGCTTACATGTGCTTTCCTGACGTAGTGTAATTTCACCTAATCTGATTGCACCCGCTTTTACAGGAGAATTTGCTGTACCCTACATACCCTACGGCGTACACCATCTACCGGTAGCGCTCTCGATTTCTTGCACCAGCCTGTCAAAATTTATGGCGTGCTCCCTAGGGCTCGGTGTTTCGCCACTGTCACTGGCGCCACTTTCGTATTGTCGAATGGTTCGAATTTCCTCAGTATTCAAAATTTTTAATACATTATATGCAGCCAGGTACATACAGAATGTACCAGCTAAGATGCACGTTTGCTTATATGTGCTTTCCTGGCGTAGTGTAATTTCACCTGATCTGATTGCACCCGCATTTCCAGGAAAACTTGATATATCCTATGGCGTACGCCTTCTATCGGTAGCGTTCTCGATTTCTTGCACCAGCCTGTCAAAGTGTATGGCGTGCTCCCTCGGATTCGGTATTTCGCCACTGCCGCAGCAGCTACCTTCGCATTGTTGAACGGTTCGAGTTTCCTCAGTATTCAAAATTTTTATTATATTTTATTTCACTCCGCGCGAGAAATGCGGTTTTACGCACGCTTCGCGTCGCACGCTACGCTTCGCGTGCGTAAAACTGCATTTCTCGCACGGAGTGAAATAAAACCTTTTCTAAACTCGTGTGATTGCAACACTCGCCTTCGGCATCGTGCTGCAAACTCACACTCGTCAGAAAAAAATTTTCGCACTCGTATCGTAAAGTACTAATATGCAGCCAGGTACATATTTTCGTTATTCTTTTGCGAATAAATAACTAAATGCATGCGTTGTCGTAGTTACATTTGGTTTTCTTATTTTCATTCAGGATCGTGCTGTCAGGTGCTCCTGCATTTGTTTTTACCTGTTACGGACTATAGTAGATATATCCGCGTAGAAATAAAAACATGTATTCATTTTAAGCTATATAAATTAGTTTATTCTTGTGGTCTGTAGCTCGAAAATCCCTCGATCCTCTGGAACCCCTTTATACCACAAGGATTTCCCAGTGGTCGTGAAAGCCGGATGTTTCAAGAAGAATCAAAGCTCATGGATCTTTTAATAATATTAAACCTTATCTGAAATTGGCCAGGATGATACGCTGAGTTAATTACTCTGTCCAGGACAGATACTTTCTTTTATTTTTAGTTCTCATCCGAACTACGACCGGAAGACGGTCGGAGGGTAACAATGCTAACACATTCGATTCCTTTCCATTCCGATATATACTTCACTTAAGAACGTCTTCCACGTCCTGTTAGAGAAACGTGCCACTACTGACCATCCGGAGGTTTCTTGATTACTCGCCAGCACTTCTCCTAAGTGCTTAATCTTTAACTAGGTTCCTACGGAATTTTGTGGAGTCTACATTAGCTCAAGGATAGGCTTCGTTTTTTTTTTTTAAATAGTTGAGCGAGTTTACCTTGGGTTAACTTCGATGTCTTCAGACAAATTGCTCGTCCAATGAATTCCAGAGTAATTGTTAGTGTATCAAATCAACGAAAGTTTTTCAGTGGTAAAGGAGGAAGAAGAGGAAGTAGAAAAAAAGAATTACCTTTTTTTAAGTAATACCCAATGAAATAAATTACCTTGAAAATTACCTCTGTCCGAAGCATCGACGATACTGTAGAAATTACCAATGCCCTTGGCGGATAATCGGTGACTAGAAAAAAAATGGCAGAATAACGTTTAAGAATGGCGAAACGTTCTGAGAGGCACCAAAGTGGCTTCTTTCGACGCTCGCCTTCTCCACTCGATACCTACCGTATACCTAATGTCTAACCATCCGAGACTAGAAGCTCTCAGGAAAGCTTCCTGTAGGGAATACTCTGAGAAATTGCGGCAGCTTCCTAAAAGTAGTTTGCCATCATGGACCAGAAGTACCTTACTGCCGTTATTGCCGTCAATTATTCTCAAGGTCCTAGAGGCGTTCTAACAGTTTTTCAAAAATATTCCGAACCGAAGATCATCTTTACAGTTACGTCGCGCTATACAGTGGGGAATCTGTCACTTCAATTTTACAACTGGATAAATATTGTATATAACCTGCTACACGAGTTTTCATACTATTTGCAAACTCTGTGGAGCATTCTCAAACATCCAACATTGTAAAACACGTCTATATATCGACTGGGTTTTTTCATATTCTCCAGAACCATATAACAATTCTAAAGTATGTTAAGTTCCAAGCAGCATTAGGAGTGTGTTATCTTGCTCTATTTTCGAGCGCCCTGAAATCCATCCGCAGTACGTATAGAGCATCACAGAGGCAGACAAGCAGGAATCCTGTAATATTCAGGAACAAGGATATTCTAAAGCAGTGCCGAATGATCTCTACTTGAGTGCATTCGACACAGTTATACGATCCTGTCAGTGTACCCTGCATTATATTTGGCCAGATAACCCATGTCCTCTTTCGTTCTCGAATGCCACTATCATTTCTCCTCTCGCTCCATCGTGACTCGCAGGTTCAATTGCCCGGAAAATGTAATGCGAGCTGTATATATGTACTCGTATATGCTATGTACTACATATATATATATGTACATATGACCAGACACGTGTACAATGTACTACGTATATATTAGAGACATGTGGCACATACCTAACCTATGTGAAATGATCCTTTATACACATAGAAATCCCATGCGAGTGCAAAAGCCGAAACGAGGGACAACAGCGTGGACAGAAATAGAAAAATAAAAGCTGTTGGCAGTAAAGTCGATTTCACCTGGGAGGACCTCTTTTTGTTAATCCTCTGAAATTCCTGTTAACGTCCCGTAACACGCTTCGGAGAACCCCATAACCTTCCTAGAATTATTTAACAGTTGGGTAATAACAATTTTGTGGGGCTTCTCGAATGGGTGAGATCTATTTTATTTACTATTGATTGATTAACACTGCCGTGGACACTGCTATGTAAATAACGTTTCTCTTTTTATTCTTACAGGAATGCCGGAAGAAAGGGTAACAGGCAACGGGCGGTTCCGGTCTCTCTGCAAAACCTGTATTTTAAACAGAACTTGCTTCCTTCTATATATTTATATATATATCACTTGAATGTTGCTGAATACTCCTGGATGCTTGCAACGACAGTGCTGTTATTCTTAGAGCATTGAAGATTGATAAAGCCAGTTGAGAAACGCCGCAGTTCCGATTCTCTGTGTAAGATGAACTTTGCTTACTGGCTACTTTGTTTAAGAAACATTGTCGTTAGAGTACTCTGTCTCTATTTAGAATTCACTTTCTTAACGGTCATGGAACGTTTTGTAAATTTTTGAACTGGTATTGAATGCCTAGGACGACATTTATTTATTTATATGAAAATGAACGAATAAGAAAGAGAAACATCCTAGACTCATTACTGGAATGTTTAATACAGGCACGTGCTCCAATTACACTTGCACAATCTACTTTATTGTGCAGTCTATTAAAATTCTTTCCTTTTATGCGCATGGCATATTAAGTGTGAAATATACATATATGATATTACATTACTTTATGTTGAAGGTTCCCAATGACCCCAGGAAACTGTATTACCGTAAAACCGATACCGAGCGTCTAATCTTATTCACGCTTAAAGTCATTCGTCCTGTAACGATTTTATATAATGCAACAAAATGCCGAGTTTTACTTTTATTCATGGATTCGTGAGCTGCGCGGCATTTCCATTACGTTCATTCCGCATAATTGCGGCCGCTTCGAGTTTCTCTGCAGCAAATTGTATAATTCTACCGCGACGCCAAACCGGGAACCCTTAGCAACTGTGTGGGTGCTCCAAAGGTTACAGGACCTACCAAGATGCGCAAATGTCGGCAACTACCTACCAATAAGTTCTTAAGAATTTTTGCAATGTAAATTCAAAAGTAACAAGATTGAATTTTTTAAAAATACCTCGATGCCTTTGATAGGTGTAGAAATGATATGAAAGCAAGCCGGTGAAATAAAAAAAAAATGCTGAGGATGAGTTAGTAAAATCAGCGAAAGATTCACAGACAATAAAATAAAGGGAGAGTATCGTAGGGACGGGTAAATTAAAGAGTATTTATACAGAGTGGTCCAAAGCGGTTGTCTCGCTAGTGATTGATGGTACGGAGATTTGCATGGACTCCACCCAATAGCGCATTTACATACCAGCCCTGGAAAATACGTGCTTAATGCGCTCGACAGAGAAAGGCCCACCGCGCACACAATGCTCGACGGCCCTGACTTGCTTGCTTGCGGTACGCGCTATTAATCAAGGATGAAACTTTTAGTTCGGATACCGTGCTGTCCTCATCCCGCGTCTTTCGGACTAAGATTGCTTCGGTAAATTCTGTTGTGTATTTTTTCATTTATAATCTTATCATTTATAATCCCTTTTCTCTTCTTTTTAACAGGTTTCTCTGACCGCCTGAAATATCTGGGACCATCCAGGAAGACACGAGACCAGAAATGAGTCTTGATTTTAAACAACGGACACTGCAAAGGGAAAAGAGGGGAAAAAAGTCGCTGAGAAAAAAAGAAATGTCGTTGAGTGATATCAAAAAAGAGCCCGAAGGGATTCTCGTACGATAAGAAAGGGTAATCGTGCATTTGTCAAGTTTTCTTGCTGGATGACCGGCTACATATGTGAAGCACAGGCACCGCCATCAGGAGTTCAATCCTTTGGGACTTTCAGCTAGGGAGTTCAGAATAGATTTACAGGATTTATGTGCGAATATATGTGTACATATGTATATAGGATGACCCAACTAAACTTTGTGACATAGTTGTTAAGTTTATATTAACAAACACGTGAATCATGCTCAATACCAGTGTTGATTGGTATAAAGTGAAGAGTATGATAACCTTTTTAAATTTTTTTAAACATCATCGAGGTTATCGACTTTTTAAACGAAACGATATGCTTTTTGCTGATCTTGTAGTGTTTATCTAGGCAAATCCAGTGGTTTAACTATATTGTGTAGTTTCGACGCCTGTTATTGAGTTAGTGTTTTTTTCAATTCAAATACACATGCATGAAGAGAAAGAAATAAATCTTTGCTTTTACCATTCAACACTGATCGTGAGAATATTTTACATATATTTAAGTAGGAAAGTCATAAGTTTAAGTGATAACGGTTTAACGAATTATTTCGGTTATTTAACGCAATTAGTAACAGTTAGACCATTTACCTTACTATAAATTTTAATGTCAGTAATCTTGGAACGGTTTTAAATATCACAACGCTTCAATAGTGCGTTTCATTCTTTATTTCGCAAGACTTTTGAGTGTTGACTGCACTTTTTGAATACTTAATATTAAAAGAACGAACTTTATAAACGATAATCATTGAAAATAGGATATAATAAAGACGATTTCTCGCTTTTCTATTTACATTCATTGATGGCCGCCATACTAAGAAATAGCAGAATGTAATTTTTCAGATGTTTTTTAAAAAATGTACAGAATTTCTTCGTATTCGCCGAGAATATAAGAAATATTTTTTCAATTCGTTACAAAAATGTAAACAGATTACTTTACAAAGGAACATTTAAAGTTAAACTTATAGTATAATACAGTATAGAATAGAATATTGCTAAATGGTACTACATCAAAAGAATTGCATAACAGCTGGCAAATTTGATTGGTGAGTTCACGTTGGATAACCCTGTATTATACACATTGCGTATTCAGAATGTAAATTCGCCTTGCCAATAATCGGCAGAACAAAATATTCCTGGGCGATTCGCGGAAACCTTCACGATAACGGAATAGAAAATTTACGAATTTCTACATAGGGAACGAGAAAGTTTCTTCTTTTCTTTTTTGCTTTAATACTTTGGAATACTAAAAAATGGAGTTTCCTCTCGTACGCCTCTTTTACTCGCTCCTCACACCACGCATTTTATCCTAGTGTCCGGAAACTTCATCTGCACGTCTTTTGATCCTATCACCTTTTGAGAGTCCTACTACTCCTTGGCGGTTTAATTAAAGCGACCCGTGCAAGATTCTGGGAGAAACCTCGGTTTCGCAGACGACTGAATAATCCTGCAGCTCGAAGAAACAGCTACTGCCACGTCCTTTACTAAGGATAGATATTGCTGTGGAAATAGTTTTCTCCATGATATTGTACGTACGTGAATTCAGCGTACATTTAATAAATGTACTTTAAACGTCTTATATATAACTCCATAATTTATTTTCTAAAGCTTTTTGATACGGTTGAAAATTACTTATACAAGATTAAAGAAGCAATTGAACGTTGCGATCATACTTTCCCAAAACTCGTCCCAAAATCTAGTTCGGAAAAAAGAATAGCCGAGTTATCACCAAAAATCCATATATTTCGTTCTTTTTCAACTTTCTCGCAAACAATCCTTTTTACTTTCACACCTCTTCACACGCACTCCTTTTCACGTCTGGCCTATCTTCTTCTCTTCGTTTTCTTGTCCCCTATCACCTTTCTAACATTCGCTCTCATTCTCCCAATTCAAACATTCAATATCACGCATTCCCATTCGTCTATTATCCTTAACTTTCTCTCTTCCTCCCACTCGTTCACATCTAACTCGCACGTTCATTCGCTTCTGACGCACTCTCTCATTTGCTCCTAACAATCTCTCTCTCATTCTCTCTCCTCCCACTCATACTGGATGATAGCCAGCCTCCGGTGAGGACAGTGGCTATCACCTCGTATCCGAGCCCATCGGTGCTCAACCTCAGGCGTCCATAGTATAGAAAATCGCCCCCAAAAACACTTTCGTGTAAAAAACTTCGCCAAGTACAGGATTGATGTGAATTCTTACATTATTGTTCAG